>PVLD010003828.1:71001-135706 GCA_004027595.1 Dinomys branickii | reverse complement strand
CCCGGGGGGGGGGGGGGGGGGGGGCATGTGAAAGGCAAGGGCGGCCCTGGTGGGCAAAGGGAATTTCGCTTTACCTGTTACGTTCCCCGCTTTTACCAAGGAGGCTGCACTCACACATCACATGTTAAACTATTTCAAAACGAAGGAGAGAGCACTGTGAGGCCCGAGATTTTAGGAAGAATAAGATGAGGAGAGAAGGAGAAGGAAAGGAAGAGTGGGGAGTGGAGAAATGGAAAAGGGGAGCAGGAGCTACATCACTGATCATAAATACTACATCTTCTTACTAGTCAAACAAGAAGTGTCCGCTGTACGAGGTTGGCCGGCATATCTGCAAAACTGACAACTGATGGAAAATAGAACGTGACGTAAAGAATGTATTAATATTTACCAAAAGTAGCCAGGCTTGGTTTACATCAAGGACCGCTGAGGTGTGGATCTCCAAGCTGGGCTCCGTGGAACTGGAGAGGAGGACAGAGGCAACATTTTCCTTCCTGCCTACTTCAGTGGACAGAACTTCACAACGGGCGTGCTAACTGCCCCACACCTGCAGCGGCCTGGCTCAGGGGCTCCCGGCAGATACGTGTGACAACTCCTGAACTGTACGATGCTTACACAGTGTGCGGACAGCTGGCTGCGGCATACCTGCTAAGGCGTGAGAAGCAGCAGCACGTGTGAGGGGGCTGGAGCCACGCGGCGGGGTGGAGTAAAGTGCAGAGGAAAGACGTCATCTCTGGGAAACTGTCCTGTCAGTGCACAGGGCACGGTGACTGCGGGCACAGGCAGACACTGCTGTAAGGTCCTACCACAGGATCACCAAAAGCCACCGGCCACTCAGCCAGCACAGCACTTGGGACCTTGGGGAGACTCCACTAACCCTCCTCATGCCACGCTTCTTATAGACTGTGAAGCAAAAACAGGCGCAGTGGCTGGCAGTTTCCTTCAGAAAAGAGAACTTTGCCCATGTTTAATCCTGGAAGCAAATTCTGCCCTGAAGGCAGCTAGTCTAGTCCTGAGGAATTCCTCGGAACATTCCAATGACTCAGATGATTGCAACAGTCGATCTGGGCTAATTTCTGTGTCTAACCATCTTCCTATTTCTGGAATAAAAGAGGGTTCATTCTGAGGCAGTAAGGTAAGGAAAATGGGCATTGAGAAGCCAGTGAGTTCGGACTCTAAGAATAGTTGGACGAAGACCTGGCCTACCGAATGCAGCAGGAACCTCTCTCCCTCACTGATACCTGCATTTCTATGTGTCCCATGTCTCCCTTGATTCCAAAGACAACTGCTGAGCTCACCAAAATTAAGTTTGTGAACATGCTTTGTTACCGGTACATGTAAGAGTCTCAGGGGGATTAAATTTAAAACATTATTACTAAAAAGACTTGTCCACTTTTTTGTTTTAATAAGCTTAGGACTAAGAGGTCCACAATTCTCCCTTAAGGTCAAGTCAGAGATATAAATCCTAAGCCAAGGTAAAGCTATGTAAATGGTATCCTAAAAATCAGACCAACTGACAATGCCTCTTTACTCAAGTCTATCAGAATTTTGATGTTATATGACTACCCTTTTGATTTTAATTTATACTTACTGAATTCTAAATGACTGAGAGATGGGGTAGTGACTCAGCATAGCCCTGTCTGTACAACAGGCACAAAGGAAAACCTAGGGAAGCAAACACTCAAACTGAAGAGGAACCAAACATCTCAAACACTTCAGCATGTGTGTTGGTGTCACCAGAATCAAAAGCTAAGGGGACACCCTAAAATGGAAGGTGGTGTGAGGTAAGAGGCAGTAAGAAGCTCACTGAGATGAGCCTTGCTTGGGACTGGAAATTAGAAAGGTAGAATGTTTGCTAATTTTTTAATCAAAAAACATAGAAGCCTCCACAGTCTGATGCACAGATCCTTAGGGAAGGTAAATTCCCAGGTAGAACCCCGTATATCATCCTGAAACATATACATGCTATTTCCTTGTCAATCTTGAGAGGTAGCACAAGGCCTTTCCTCTGAGCATGGATCAGGTGACGAAAGTGGTCTTTCCTGAAGAAACCACAAATGGAGGGTACTACCTACAATCTCCATAAACCATGAAAATGTAAAATAGTTCAGCAGATTCAACATAGAATATACCAAATCTTAATGAATCTCTCAAAAACCTTTTAAAATCATCTTTACTCCTGTTAACTTGACAGTAATTTGCAGTGACTTTATTTAATCTTTTAAACGTATTCCCCTTAGGTTTTCACTGAAATCTCCCTCTCTTTGTTGTTTTTCTTTCTCTGCAATAGTTGATTATGTTGTATTTTACAGCAACCAACCCAATGGTATAATAGATTTGGAGAGAAACTCAAATGGTTTGTAAACAAACAGTCCAAAAGGCCTTAACACAGATGCAAGAATGTCCTGCAAAGTCTTGTGCAAGTACGAGCACAGCACGGTTCAGACAACGCATGGAGTCAGGTGTGGAATTCTCCACTTGTGACATCACATTGTCATTCAAAGAGTTTTGGATTTTGGATCATTTCAGATTTATGAATCAGGAATGTTCCATTTGTACAGTAAGCTAGGCAGCACTGCCACTGCTGACACACCAGGTGAAAAGATTTTGTTATAGCACATGTTCTCAGTAGGAGCAAACGCTAGATTCCAACGGGGCATTTCCTCCGCTGTGACAAGAACGCCTGCAGACAGTGCGACATGTCCACTAGGGGGCACAATCACTCCTGGTTGAGAACCAGTGCAGTACTTGATTGAGGGAGGACCAGGCACTTCCAGCTTCTTGTAAGCTTCTCTTTAGATCATTCATTCTGACTCAGAATTTCATACTTAAGGATCTACTAAGAATCTTTTTTTAAAAACCTATGTTGCCCTCTTGAAGTTCGGATAAGTGAATTACAAACAGCCAAGACTGGCTACATAATTTGCAAACTTAGGACAGAATGAAAATGCAAGTCCTCTGTTCAAAATTAGGGCTTCTTAAATGCAAGCATGCTTACTGATAGTGACTGAGTTCGGTACCATTTCTAACCATCTGAATGCAAACTGAGAACAATTTCTGGACTCTAGATGTTTGGCTCACGGCAGTGTTACAGTGTCTAGATGCCTTCCCAAAGCCCCATGCGGTCACAGCTGGGGCTTTTCAGAGGTGGCTGGACCTAGAGTGGGACACTGGTGCAATGCTAGGTGTCAGGGTGCTAGGGTTAACTGTGTGAGTGCTGCCTGCGGAGGGGCGGGGACCCCTGAATAAAATACAAGGGTCAGAAAGAGCTGTGGCTCCACCTCTCATTGCTTGCGGCTCTCCTGCTTGCTTTTGCTGCCTTCAGCACACCGTAGACTGTTCCTCTTCAATGCCCCTCGGCCACGCTGCTCTGCCTTGGAGCCAGCCAACTATGGACTAAAACCTGTACAAACTGAAGTGACAGAAACCTTTCTTCCTTTACCTTTGGCTGTCAGGTATTTTGTCTCAGCCATTAGAAAAGTAACTAAGACATCTATGGGAAACATTCAGATGATGAATGTTTAATTTCCACCCAAATGTTTCAGCTGATATCAACATATATCCCTTACTAGCAAAGTGCAAATAGTCAATGTCAAACCATAAAACTGGACAAGTAAACAAGAACCAATTTTATCATAAAAGGCAATTCCTAAATAGAAAATGTTGAGTTCCAAGACCAAGAAAGGTCGTTATTTTAAAATTCACATATCAACATGTTCCCACTGGCTCGAACCACTGGTGGTACATGCATTACTGTACTATCAGGCGGCTTATATCATTAGCGGTACAAACAGATCTAATTACTGTATTGGTCTTCTTACTGATAAAATCAATAAAAAGCCACGAAGCATGCCTGTGGTCTCAGCACTTGGGAGGCTGAGACAGAAGAGAAGTACTGTGAGTTGAAGGCCAGCCTGGACTAAATAATGTGCTCAAGACCAGGCTGAAACTACATAGTGAGACCTTGTCTCAAAAAACAGACAACAACAAAGAAATCAATTAAAAGTTACACAGTGGGACAGTCATATATGTACGATAGGTGCTTCCAAGCTGCCTAGCAGCAAGACATACAGATTGCAGCCCCATCACGAAGGTCTTCACCACAATCTAGGAAGGAAAGGAACCCATACAGTGAGGTGCTAGAATTTAGACATGGAATAACACTGCTGCTGTTCATGTATGAATTTCAGTAGTACAGGCATTTGGATGCTGTATCATAAACCCAAAACAGAAACATAACTCACTGAGCTCCAGAGCAGTGGGAAATTGCCTCAGAGCAGACTTCTTACACGTACCCTCACTTTTATCACTACAACTCTGATGAACATAGAACCAAACCTCTCACAGCAGAGGTGTCCAGTGATCAACAGTGTTCCCTATGTTGGTATGAGTCTGGGATTAGGATTCTGTGATAATGCATAGTGATCATACACATAATATCCTATTTTTCATACATTTAATAAGCATACATTAACTTATGCACACTGGAGTATAAGTATCAGAATTAATTAGTATTTAGAAATATTGTTATACCACATAATACATTCTCTGATCTGGCTGCAGTACATCAAACACTGTAGTATTTGATAAAATAAATAGCAAAAGTAACAAAATTTGTATGGTATTTTAAAAATATTTTGAAACCCCACACACTCACACATAAACACACATCTGACACCAAACCATTAAAAGTGAGTAAAATCAAAGTGTAAACTTGAACTTTAAGATAATTTCAAATTCTACTTTCTTTTTTTTTTTGTACCAGGAATTGAACCCAAGCCTCAAGCTTGCCAGGCAGGTGCTGTGCTCCTGAGTTATATCCCTGGCCCCGATAATTTCAAATTCCATCTTAGTCACATTCTCATCACTGGAACAGAAAACCTGACACCCCAAACTTAAAGGAGAAGGTTATTCCAGCTCACAGTTCAGTGCGCAGCTACCTACCGGGAAGAAGCATCATGGCAAAGGCATGGCGGAGGGAGGCTGCTCACAGCACGGTGCCTGGGAAGTTCGAACAGCGAGCAAAGGGGCAGCCTTGGGAGGGAGACGACGCTACGGAGTCACACCACCAGTGAATGCCTCTTCTGATAGGGCCTCGTCTCCTAAAGTCACATTTAGCTACACATGCCCATGATTTAGTCACTTTCCAAAAGCATGCCTGTAAGCATATGAGGCTTCTGGAAACCATAGCACTTTCTTGGGATAGGAGCGACAATGTGCTCTGGGAGTCAAACAGAACACCATTTCACTTGACTGTGATTGCTGGAGTAACTAAGGCTGTTTAGACTGTTTTATATGTTGATAATAAATCTATTCAGGGTGATGTGGCATTAATTGAATATTTTACCTTACAACAGCATATACTGTTATAGACTAGAATTCTCTATTGTGGGGCCAAGGACATGCTGCCTTAAAGTGCAAACAGCATGGTGGAAGGGTGTCGGAGAGAAAGTTGCTTTTCGCTCACAGTGGCTGGGAAGCAGAGAAGGGGAACAGCACCAGAGGGGAACGGAGAAGTATGTGTATAGCACCATACATACATGGTGCCACGCCCTGTGACACACTGAGATACACCAGGAATGTGCTTTATTTATCCGGCTGGCATTTCTTAATCCAATAAGGTGACATAACAGGGTTAGTCATCACAATTTACCCCTTGTCCACTTCACACCCAAATAAACTATAAAATCTCCAAACAAAGACAACAACTTCATAATTCTGCATAATGTAACTATCCTCTGTAAAACTGGAAACAGAATTCCTTCACCAAAGACTCAAAACTTGTGGCATGTTTCATAAATTTAAGTCCAAGTCTCTTCTAAGACTAAATGCAAACTTGCAGCTGTGCACCTCTGCAAAATTCAAAAACAAGTCATATAATCCCAACATACCATCACATAGAATAAGCATTCCCATTCCAAAAGGGAGGGATAGAGAGAGAAAAAAGGATCAGACCAAAGCAAGACTGAAAACCAGCTGGGTAAATATTAAACCCTTTAGTTCCATGTCCAGCACTCAGAGCACACTGTGGTAAAATTAGTGTTCTATTTGTATATTTGTAGGACGCATCCCTACAAACTTGCCAATTGCAGCCTACAAGTCCTCTCTTCAATGGCTCCACTCAAGCCCCGCAGCTTTCCTCAGCTGACATTACATTCCTGGCACCTCCACCTTTCCAGGGTCCTCATTCCACCTTCTTCCTTCTCACAGCTTCACATACCACCCTGTCAAAGGCTTCTTGTTCTGGGTGGAAACCTCCCCGACCTCTCAATTCTTACATACTGCATGTCAGTAAAACCAGCATCACCTGGACAATATAGACGTCTCCTGTCGACAGAAGCAATAGCTAGCCCCCCTTGGACCATGACTGCAGCAGCCTGAGCACCTGGGTGGTGGCACAAAGTGAATGAACCCCAGAAACCCAATCCCCTAGAAGGCCTTCCTTGAAGGGGGCATGGAGGGAGCTGTCCTGGGGACTCTTCTTGGTATGGCCTGGTGCTCATTTGGTAAGGAGAACAATACAGGACACATATTTTATAAGACTGTAAGTCACCCAAGGAAGTATATGTAAGAGAGTGGGGGAAATCTGTCCATACACTACAGACCAAGAAATCTAGCTGAAGGCCTGAATCCCATGGAAGTGTCCTGCATGAGTCCAGCTAAAGACCCAGAGCTCATAACAACACCATCCGTGAGTGTAACTGGAGGCCCAGAGCCCGTAACAATATCTCATGTAGGTCTGTTTCATGGGTCTGCACTGCCAAGGCCCAAAGGTCAGTGGTGGAATCTAGGAAGTCTGTGCCAGTGGGACGAAGGAGCTGTGCTAGCAGGCTGAGGCATCTGCACTGGAGCCAGGAAGCAACATGCAAAGTAAGAACCAGAGCTCCGCTGAAAGGTACCACAGCCATCCTCAGCAACAGTGAGAACTGAGGTTCTGCAATGATCAGGCAAGCTGAGTTCCCATCAGAAAAATCAACACAGCAAGCTTCTTCAGGAGACTGAGCTATTCACCTTCTTCCCCAGGAGCCAGGAAGCACTGTTCAGAGTGAGGACCAGAGTACCCTCAAAGTGAACCAAAGGCATTGCCAATGCCAACAAGATCCCGAGCTCCTTAGAGGATAAAAACAGCCAAGTTCATTAGGAAAAGCAGCACAAGCGCCTCCAAAAGAACCAACAGTTCTTTATAGCTTCTACCAGCTCCCAACAGCCTTTCTCTGCTCCCAACAGCCCAACTTCTTCTCCAGTTCTGCCTGTTATGCTGCTGGCAACAATCCTCAGATGGGCCTCCCACACCAGCATCACGCTTACTCAGTTCAGCTGGGGGCTGTAAGCTGACCACTAGTTGTCAGTCCACTACATTTCTCAAGTGAAAAGATGACAATGTTGAGCCCTTGGACCTGTCACGGCGGGGTCTTGCTTATTCCTAAGGCATCTTTCTTCTTGTCCCTGTATATTACTTTGTTTCTTTCTAATGATGCCAATCTCTTTCACAGCCACACTCAGGCCCCAACTTTTCACATGGTTCCATCTGGGCCAAAATTTCAGGTTTTAAAATTTTTCTGCTTTTCCTTTTGTCAATTTTTTATGGTAAATCTGGCATAAAGTAGCCACCACATATTCATGCCATACCCTGAATATTAGGCTGTTTTGAAATTTCTTCTGCCAGATTAGTTGATCTACCACCCCAATCTCAGTCTCCTGCAAAGCCTTAAAATATGAGCAAAATGTAGACCAATTTTCTGATAGAATGTAACACACATGCCATCTAGTCCAAATGCCAATGGAGTTCTTATGCCCAGTGGAACTTTCTGAGCCTGGCTTTTGCTGTCTGCATTCCTAACAGCTTTCTGGTTCTTTTGCGCTCTGATCAGAATCACCCACTAAGCTCTGCACAGCATTCTACAGCTTCTCTGCCCCACTCCTCCAGACCTTTCTCAACTCCTCCCATAAATCAGCTCCAAAGGCTTCAAATCACATGGTCAGGTAGTCACAGCAACAGCCCCATTTCTCTGGTACCAATTTTCTGCATTCATTTTCTTATCATTGAGACACAGTACCTAACACTCACAACTCAAAAGAGAAAAGATTAGTTCATGGTTTCAGGGAATTCAGTACATGATCCAGGCTCCAGGAGACAGCATACAGGAAGGGCATGGTAGAGTGAACTGCTTAGTTCATGATAACCAAGAAGCAGTGCACGGGGTTGACAGCAAGAATGATGGTCACTCTAGCCTTGCAGTGGCCATCTATTGACAGACAGTGCAGGAGTCATAAGCTTAGTCTTTTCTCTAATTGGGAGTCACTTGAAGATTTATTATATCTAAATAATTGCAGGTATTACAGAATTCTAATTTTTCTGTCACATTTCCACTACCTAGCAAAAGGAGTTTTATTAGTAATAAATAAACTTCTCATCTTAATTTTTTTTTAAACTGGAATTTTCAACAGAAGCCAACTATATTGGATTGACAATTCCAATTATAGAACCATGAAATAATGTTTTATTGGAAACAACCATGAGGAATTTATTATGTGCTGTTAACAGCATCTGTGTCCTGCCTTTGAATGCTGGAGAAAACAGTAGTGTTGCTCTTTTGCCATGTGGATATAGAAACACTTTTCTCAAAATTTATTTCTGGCATTGGATTGATTCTTTAAATTATTCTTGCCACTTGGCAAGTGTTTTAACTCCAGGTGTAAAAATTAGCATTATTTCTATCATAATCAAAGGGGAAATATCGTCTACTACAAAATGTGGAGCGATACATTGCTTAAAGACGTGATGTTTAAGCTGGGAATGGTGATGCATGCCTGTAATCCCAGTACTCAGGATGCTGTGGCAAGAAGATGGCACCTCTGAGGACAGCCTTGGCTACCCTGGGAGGCCCTATCTCAAAAAAAAAAAAAAAAAAAACATAGTGACATTCATATTTTTCTATTTTGTGTATGTCACCGCAAAGACCCTAGAGCCTAATACCATCACATTTCACCCCGGAAGTGCCACAGCGACGTCCCGACTCCCTGCTCTGTCTTCCTCTTTTGCGGCGCTCTCCCGAACGTGAACTCGCAGCGTAAACGCATCGCAGGAGGAAGGACCTCCAACACCAGTAGCTGATGTCTACACGTGACTGGTAGTTTTAAACAGCACAAATCACAAACTTCCCAGAGGTGTCTGGGATCCAGTTTTACACTCCCAGACGGGAGAGTAACATGGGAAGTCACAGCTCAGCAGCCAGGAGGCACAACATCTCCGAGATGCTGTTGGAAGGAGGCTTTAGAAATGGATAGGGGAGTAAAAGACCCTGGGAGAGAGGGAAAGAGTGTGAGGGAAAGAACAATTAAAGGGGAAACAGAGCTTTCACAAATGAGGAAGGGACACAGAGGTGGAAGATGCAAGGAGGGAGGATTTGGAGACAAAAAAATTTTTTAAAGTAGGATATATTCATGTAGCAATTCATGATAAATGTAATCATCATGTAGTACAAACATGTAAAATAAAGAAAAAAAGTCAGTTGACATACAAAGAATATTTAGCAGAAGATGTCATTTCTAACTCTGTGCTCTGAGTTACCAATGTACTGGTAAGAAAAATCTCTCAAGATGCTTTTATGACCTTCAGACACAAGGAGATATTAAAGAAATATGTAATGGTGGGTGAGTATGACTTCATATAACCAAACCTGGATACACGGGTTAGTTTTCCAAAAAACCATTTGCAAAGCAGGAAGCGCAAGTATCAAGTCTTTCCATATATGATGAAAAAACCCTGAGCAAAACCAGCTATTTTCCACAATGGCTGAGTGATGTGTAAAACTGATAAAACTCTGGAAAAGTAAAGATTATGTGCTTCACATTAGGGAATCTTGTTTGCGACCCTCTTTACTATGTCTAGAATACTGCAGGCACTCAGGAAATATCATGACATGAATATGTTTACAGAGCTTGTACTGTGCCAGGCACTCTTTTCACAGCTTTACACATTAAGTCATTCAACCGTAAAATAATTCTTTGAAGCGAATATAACTATCTCCGTGTTACACAAGAGGAAACTGAAGTGAAGTGCCAAGTAAATTGCCCAATATTGGGTGTTAATTGGATTAAAACGCAGGCAGGCTGTTCCCAGATGTGAAGTAACTCACCCACAGTTGCACATCTCTGCTGTCCTAGAATCTACCTAAGGCTGTCTTTCTGAAAGCTAATCGTACTATGTCCATAAACCTGGGCCAGGCTGACTTTTTATTCTGGCCCATTAAGTAGAGATTCTGACTTTAACGTTGCAGTGCATGAAGTTTAAAGAGGCTTTAATAGTTATTCAGCTGGTTGGCAGAAGTATGGGTGGTAAGGTGGCCCACGGGTGAGGGATACGTGATATTGCTTGGTTTACTGCTGATGAGGGGATTCATAACTTGAGGAAATGAGACTACTGGAGTAGATTTGCCAGGTTAAACCTAACCTTCCCACATCGGGAGGATCCAGAAAATGAGCTAGCACTGAACCCACTTAAACCCACTTAAAGCTATCTTTCTGCAAGCTAATGCCACCATGTCACTTAAGAACTCACTGTCCTAGAGTAATAATGGTCAGACTCTCAGATACTATATATATATATATATAAAGGAAAATATGTTAATTTAAAACTTTCCTTGGGGCTTGCTTAAATAATGAACAAAACAAAGGATGAAGAACCCACTTCTAATGAGCTTTTGTACAAACTCCCAAGGAGGCACTGTATAGACTCTGTCCTACCTACCCCCCACATACAATGAAATGAAGGTCCTTCAGCCTGGGATTTTACAGCTGAAGAAATGTAATACCTAGGAGCAAAGATAAGTAACTTCTTTTCCATAGATAACAATTGGTGAGGCTTTTATTGAAATGAAACAGCAATTTGAAGAAGAGAAAATACAGTCAGTAGAGACATAAACATTTGTGTCTATCTAGCACATATCTGCAGTCAAAATATCATCTTGCATTTACCTCCTGCTTTCTTGTTAAGTACTTAATTTCATCCAGTAGATTATAACAGCTCCTGAAGAAACTATTTTGAAAAACTTTATGGACCGTACTACATTTAATACAATAGCATTACCATAAAAAAGGGTCAGATGATAAGGGACTATGTATAAGTGGCCCAGAGGTAGGCAAAACTTACTAAAAAACTAATGTGCGTCTGTCATGACAGCTAAGTCAATTATGTGCAAAGTACCAAACACCTGTGGAGATCTCCAGTGTGCCCCAATTTCCCTAAACAAGGAAACTGTTCATCCCCTTTGAAAAAGGAGAATACAACTTGTAGCAAAACAGTAGAATGAAATACCAAGTTGAGAGAAAATTCACTTAAGAATTACAAAAAAGATTCTATTTAAATAATTAAAAGTAACATCACAGATCCCAGCTTATAAAAGTTGTTTCTATGTTATTACCTTCATACACAAAATAAGGTTAGGCTAGTATATTATAGGGCCATAATAGAGGAAGTTAATTTTTCTATCAAACATCATACAGGAAATAAAAATTTTATGCAAATAACTCTGACTTTGGACAGTTTTCTAAAACAACTGAATAGGTGAATTATACAAAACTAAATTAAATATACATCTTGTAGGCAAATGTATGTATTGTTACTGGTATGAATTAACAGGTAGTGAAGCATACAAGACATTCTTTAAAAGGGCTAGTTCTTGTGGGAGACCACCAGGCTGCTCTCTCCTAAGAAATGAAGCCCCTGCCATGACCCGTCCCTGACCTCTCCTTCACCCTATACACTGAGATATGCAGAACTGGCTATGTTGAAATAAATGTTCCCCTAATTGGTGAAAACAATGTTATTGAGTCCAGCAGAGGCATCAGTGGTCTCTTGGCAAGGCAGCAACAGGCAGGCAAGAGTATCCTTGAAAGGGAGGAAGCTATAGTAGGAGCCCGTGAGATTCCAGGGCTAAGACGTGAGACAGCACCTCAGCTGAGGCCATGGGACTCAGAAAAAATTACACGCTGCTGGCAGTAAAGATGCCAGCCTTGAACATGTCAAAACTATCTGCATTGAAGGCCTTTGTGCCTAGTGCTCTGTCTCACATTACAGCCCACAGTTAGGAAGTTTCTTCACCCTATGCACCCTGCCACCCACCTCCCTGACTGACACCAATAAAAGCCATGAGCTTTTGGGGAGGAAGCCTTTTGTTCCCCAGAGAACACTGGGTTACCCCAGAGCTCCTCAACTGCAAATCTTTTTCTCTTTGTCTTTTTTGGCATCCGTGTGCCATACTGTCTGCTGGGTTGGACTGACACACTCCACAGGGGTTTCGGTAAATTCTTATTTATGTATAATTCTATCAAATATGATTTATTAGTATAACATCTTTAAATTATCTGGGTAAATAAAAATATTAAGTATTTTCCGATATAACCAGACTCAGGATTTTTCATTTGTTTGTTTTTGGTCCCTATTTACAAACAAATGGATGTTCCTCGAGAAAAAAACTGAAGTTAGAACTACTAAATGATCCAGCTATTCCATCACTGAGGATATATCCCCAAAAAAGGAATCCATACATCAAAAAAATCCTCACTCCCATGTTCCCTTCCACACTATTTGCAATAGCAAAGATATGAAATCAGTCCAGTGTCTATCAAGAAATGAATGACCATAGAAAGTGTCAAATACATACACACCAGAATATTACACAGCAATAAAACAGACGGGAATTCTGTTATTTGCAGCAACATGGATGAGCCCGAGGTGATAACGTTAAAGAAACCATACACAGAAAGACATTTTTAACTGCGTGGTCTCAGTCATAAGTGGAACCAAGGAAAGCTCATCTCACATAAACACAGAGTAGAAGCATAGTTACCAGAAGGCAAGAAAGAAACCGGCAATGAAGACTGGAGAAGAGTTAGTCATCAGGAACAAATACACAGTTGGACAGAAGGACTAAGTTCCAACATTGAATAACGTGGTAGGCCGACTACAGTTACTAACGATTTATCTATTTCACAATAGTTAAAAGACTGAATTTAGGCTGTTTCCAACATAAAGAAATGACAAATGTTTCAGTTGATGGATGCGCTACTTACCCTACCCTACCCTACTTGTATATGCACTTTGAATGCATCAAATTTTCATGCTGCACCCCATGAACATGTACATTTACTAGGTGTCAATTTTAAAAAGTCTTTTTCATTAGAAATCATCCTCAATGCCAGCATTATTTGTTTATTTATTTATTTATTCATTTGTCTTTTTGAGACAGGGTCTCGTTATGAAGTTCAGACTGGCCTTGAACTCACTCGGTAGCCCAGGCTGGTCTCAAACTCACAACGATCCTCCTGCCTCAGGTTCTTGAGTGCTGGGATTACAGGTGTGTGCCACCACACCTGCTGCCAGCATTATTTAGATGATTAAACTCAACCTGTTAATTCTCAGCTCTGAAGCCTTATTCCTATAATAAAATTCTTGTTGAGTAATGAACATAAACTACCTCATAGGCATAAAAACCATGAAGCTGCTGAAACATATAAAATGAAAAATAAGTCAGCATGATTCTATTGTATACATAGGGTATATATTAATATTTTGCCTCAATAATGAAATGTTAATTCTGTGCCACCAAGAAAAGCCTTATGACAACACCTGCACTTTTATAAACTAATATCAGTGAATTAAACTAAGTTATTTTAAAATGGAAAAACCCCTCTTCAGAAAACAACTGAGCTAGGAGATCCTCATGGCTGGAACAACACAGGAGCGAGATTCTGTTAACATGTACTGGAGGACACAGGTACACTGAGGACAACACAGAAAAACAGACTGGCAAAAGTAATCAGAAGGGGAAACTCACTGAAACAAAAACGTAGCATCAGGGGGTTTTAGAAAGAGAAGCCCTGAGTTATAGTCTCCCTTATAGCCCAGGAGGGGCACAAACTACATCCTGAGAGAGGACAATGCTCTGTGAAAAACAGAGCTAGCATTTCAGTGGTGGCCTGGCTGATGGAATAGCCTCCTAGTCACTATCCTTCCCCATGGGGAAGAGAAATCCTGCTTGTGAGATGACTGCAGACCAGGGCATCGGGACAATGGGAACCAGAAAATGGGAAGATATCCCTTGGTCCTGGAAAGGCAGAGCCAATATTGTCAAAATGGCCATACTCCCAAACCTGTTACACAGATTTAAAGCAATCCCAACCAAAATACCAACAGTATTTCTCACAGAACTAGAGTTTATGGGCATACCATCCTGAACATGCCCAATCTTGTCTCATAGAGCTAAAGACAGCCCTAAAGTTCATATGGAACCCAGAGGAGAACCAGAATAACGAAAGCAAATCTTGGCAAAAAGACTAAGCCAGGAGGCACGACAACCAGGACTTCAAGTTATATTACAAAGCCACAGTGAAAAAAACAGCATAGTACTGACACAAAAACAGATACATGGTGCAGAGGAAACAGCTGCAGGCACATTAGTGCCCTAGTTGCACAAGAAATAGTATCAGAAATCACTACATTGGGTCACTCCAAATTATAATGCTTCTGCATAGCAAAGTAAGCAACCAATAATGAAGACACAAATTACAAAATGGGAAAAAATATTCTGTTACCTATTCCTTGGATAGAGGACTAATATCTAGAATATATAAAGAACTCAGGGCTGGGGATATAGCTCAGTGGAATAAGTGCCTGCCTGGCAAGCACAAGGTCCTGAGTTCAATTCTCAGTACTGCAAAAAAAAAAGAATATATAAAGAACTCAAAAAAATTGGACCCCTCAAAAGTATTAACAAACAGACAACTGAAATGATAGACCCTTCTCACAAGAGGTACAAACTACCAATAAATACATGGAAAAAATCTTCAACATCAGTGGCCACTCGAGAAATTCAAATTCAAAAAACAACACTGGGATTCCATCTTACTCCATAACGAATGCTGTCATCAAGAAATAATGACAAATGCTAGTGAGGCTGCCAGGAAAAGGAGCCCTTTATCATTGTCACTGGGAATGTAAATGACTGCAACCATTATGGGTATCAATATAGAGTTTCCTTAAAAAACTTGATTCAGCTATTCTTCTTCTAAGTATCTTTCTGAAAGAGTTAAAGACATCATATTATAATGATACATTCATACTCAAGTGTATAGCAGCACAATTCATAATAGCTAAATCCTGGAAGTGACCTCTACAGTATGCCCATCAATGGATGGATTTTATTTTTTTTTTACAATGGGTGGATTTTAAAACATGGTATTTAAATATGATGGAGTACTATTCTGACATAAAAAGGGTGAACGTTAGTCATTCATAGGAAAATGGATGCACCTTGACTCTACAGTGTTAAGTAAAATCAGTAAGACACACAAGCTTGGGTTAAGAAACCCAAAATATAAGTAAATAGCAAACCAAAAGACAGTTAATGAGAAATAGGGACATAGGGCCAAAGAAGTGGAAGGAACTAGAGGGAAGAGAAAAGGAAAAAAGATACTTAAAATGTGTTACATATATGTACTAATTCCCCACAGTGAATCTAATCATTATGTACTGCAAACATATACCAATGAACATAAAATTTATAAAATTAAAAACATAACACTGTCACATGATGGAGTATGTCAGTAACATTATTGCAATCCAAGAAAACCACAATCTGAACAATGCATTTACTTTCAAAGGGCTATATAATGTAACAGCCACCACTTATAAATACTATTTCTGCTTTAGTGAGAATTTCATGTAAGTTACTCCTATTTCTGTGCATTTATAATCCCATTGCTGTCTGTCCCTGCCTCTGTAAGTCATTTTTGTGACCACCCATTCTAGAGTACTTCTTATTTCTCCCCAGACCAATCTGTTTTACTGATACCGAGTAACAATGTCTTCTTTGTTAGTGACTGTCTCTCCTAGCTCTAAACCAGCTCCATTAGAACAAGGAGCCTGTCTATTTGGTTCAGTGTCACAGGCTATCGCACATGGTAGTCAAGAGGCTATTGTTTCAATTAAGTCTGCCCCTGCCACGTAGCAGCTGTGCAACCTACGCCCCTGGATCTGGTTAAAAACTAAAAACTCCAAAAGCTTATGGATGAGTAAATTGTACTCGCCGTATAAACTTCAGTCTCACAGACTCAACTATAGTTGCTATACAATCATCAAAGTTTGATCTACTTTCATTTTTTAAAAAAAACACTTCTCTGATTTGAGAGAGAAAAAAATTGAAAAAATTCTGTTTGGGAACATACTTAACATGATACAAACTGTAAATAAATGAACTGATTAATATCCTCTACATATAATTACATAGAAGGGAGGCTCACTTAGTTCAATCCCCACTATTAAAATTATGATGTGATAATAGGGTATGCTGTGAGAAAAACTGTCAAAGAAACAACAGTCTGCATCTCTGCATAAATAAATACACTGTGTGTGTGTGCTGGGTAATCCTGGCTAACTGCCAGTTTGACAGAACTGGGGCTCCTGGAAAGGTAACTGGATTGTGAGGGCAATGGCCTGGTCAATGGATTCACCCTCTGATGAGCGCATAGCCAGGTGGGCTATTAGGAAGTGGGCCTAGCTGGGGGAAGTGGGTCTCTGGGCCATGGCCTTGGGGGCTATAACTGGTTCCTGGCCCCTTTCTCTCAGGCTCGTCCCCTATTCTCTGCTTCCCAAATACCATGAGTCGAGCAGCACCTCCTACCCCCACCATGCCCCTTCATCATGACTTTCTGCCTTGGACCTAGCTGACCATGGGCAAAAGTCTCTGAAAATATTAGAAAAAATAAGGTTCCCTTCAAGTTACAGGTGTCAGATGTTTTGTCCCAGTAATGGAAAAAAATGACCAATATCATGCATAGAACTATAATACAATGAACATGTTTAAAACAACTCTTAAAGTATGCAAATAAAATAGTAATAATATTATCATCACATGAAAAAAAATCTTAAAATCCATCAACCGACAGGGTAATGACTAAGGACACGAATTAATAAAAGTCAAATGGGTTTGAATTCTGAGTTTGGCCACTAATTGTCCAAGGAGAGCTATGCAGCTCACTTGAAGGTTTCTAGGGCTCATTTTTCTCATCTCTTAGAATAGTAGAATCAAATAACTTTCCCACAGAACTGCTGCAGAATTAAAAGATGTACACCACATACAGTGCAATATATAGCACATGGTACATAACAAGTGCTCAAAAAATTCTATTTTGTTAATTTCAAAAGAATGCTAAGAGACAAGCCAGAAAAGTCGTATGATTGTTTTGAAGCTTTGTTCTTTAAGAGCAGTAAGACTTAAACGATACTACTCTTTAGTGGCAGAAACGTCCCCTGCATGTGTCAACAGCTACAGACATGAGGTTTTAGAACTGACATTATTCTAAAATATACTACTCAAAAAAAACACTCTAATGAGAAAGGTGAATGAATATTCAACAGCATCACTAAGCATAAGATAGAGAAGTCTACAGAACGATTCAATTGTTGTGAAATGAGGAGAAGTACTGATAAGCTATTCAGAAAAGCAAAAGTAACAAAATATTTTTCACAGAATATTTGAGGAATACAAGTTTCCAGTTAATTCCTCAAGCATGTCTACCTAATAATAAACCAGCTCACAACACTTAGCAGGAACAAAATTTCACATGCAAGATTCTGACTACTCACGACAAGCATTTGCCTTAGGAATGCCGAGGCTACTGTCCTCACAGACAGTGGAAATTTCCACGATTTCACGGGCTCACCTTGCTCAGCAGTGTACAGGTTTCTACCCCCTCTTGAAGAGCGCATGCCTATCATAAGGGATTAATCTGAAGGACAACCTAGTTTTCACCATTACAAAAGAAAGTTGAATTCATTAATTTGTGATATTCCCCCAATTCAGACAGTAAGAAGGACTTGCTTTAAAACTTAATTCTGACAAATATAAATCACATATCTTACAACTTTTACATTTAAAGTACCATTATATTATAAATACTTGATCTCAAAAACTAATTGGCCCCACATGTCAACAACTGAAAGAAAATAGCTCCTAATATGTCAAATAATTCTGTAAAACCCCACCATGAGATTCTAGACCTATCCATCTGTCCCTGGAATCCAGGTCACTCAACAAATCATCACAGTGCACTGCATCACGCTTCCTCCGAGATCGCAAACCTGGGGCTTCCGGATGACTAAGCTGCGGAAAAGGAAGGCACCTGGCACTGCGGGAACTCCACTGGCTCCTCCAGAGCTCCTGAGTCAAAGCTCAGACTCCCCACCCACTCCTCCCGCTTGTGGAGAAGTCAGCAGGACATCTATCAAGTACATTCATACACAGCGGTTACTATTTGGTGGGAGATACTAAGTTTTTTTTGTCATCTGACTTCCAAAGGTTTTTCCTTGTTTCTATTTTTTACTGTGATCTATATTTTTCCTTTCAGAAAAGGAAGGTAATCTTCAGGAACTTTGACAGGCTCTGTGCTCCTCTGCCCTACTTTCCCTTTTCTTCAGTATTTATATTCAGACTTCAGAGCACAATGAGGCAGGAGACACAGGCTGGTGGGGGGGTGGAGGAGGAGAGAGCGGGAAGGCAGGAAGTTCGGTTAGATACCACTGTCCCTTCCTAAGCCCACACTCTCAGTACAACATCTAATCTTAGAGTTTTAAGAATGGGAAAGAGAAAAACATCTGTGCATAAGATTTCCAGATATGCTGTAAATAAACAGCCACTGTTACTAACACTGTCACACTAATTAATACTCAAGTATGAATAGTTAATGTTAAGAGTACCACAAGAATGGACTTGCTTTGGAACAAAGCCGTTTCTTAACATCCCCGGGGTCTATTCTCTGCATTATGAAAGAACAATTACTAGGTTCAGTTTTCTTTAAGGAAGGAAAGGAAGGGAGGAAAGGAGGGAGGAAGAGACGGAAGAAGGGAAGCAGGAAGAACGGGAGGAAGGGAGGGAGGCAGGAAAAAAAAAGGGAAGGAAAGAAAGACACAGAAGGAAAAAGAAGTTTGAAGGCTTATTTTATTTTATTCTAGGAGATACACACTGGGAGTCATTTTCAAGAAATAATTTGAAAACTTCAAAGAAAAAAAAATACACTACAAATGTGAGACACATCCAGCTAGTTCTGGCTTCATAAACTCAGTAATCTCCTTACTCTATCCTGGCACATACACACCTCTGCACTGAGAGCTGCACCCTTTCACCATTATTCAAGGCTAGGTGCTAATGAGCAAGGTAAGTGAAACATGCATCTAAGTGAGGTTCTCAGTAGGATGCTGACTGAGAATCAAAGGGTTGAGTGCCCCAGAAAAAGTGCTAACAGGAAAATTAAATTCATTTCACCACTCTATCTCCCAAATCTCCCAAATACAAATCCAATTTAAACTAAAGAAGGGAAAAATGAGCCATTTGATTTTTGAGAAACATTTGAAAAGATCTGATACCTGAGAATAGGCAAGTTTCTTCGGATCATACAAGACATGGTTGTCAATACTTTGATTCTAGAGCCCACCAGTGGAACTGCCCAGTTACACTGAACTGCAACCCAAAACCCACCTGTTTATCGTAAAATGCCAACACTGCAGTTAAACCTGAACACTGAGACTTTTGTTTAGAAAAAAACAATTCATACATTAACATCTTTTGTCTTAAAAAGAAAAAAATTAACACAAGTGCTATAGGTTTGCCACCACTGCCCTAGAAGGTGGGAAAAGTTGAGTTTTATTTACACAGTAGACTACTGCATGTACTGAATAATGTATTTAATGTTCAGTTGGAAATGAGCTATGCCAAGATGGCAAGTAAGGAATTATATATTCTTTCTGAAATGTCTAGCTTCTAGAGATTTTTCTCTCCTCTATTTAACTGTATTTTAAAAAGGGCATTAAAAATCAGCATGAATCTCACAATGCATTGGAAAGAAGTCTTTGACCTGAAGTTCTTTCAGCATGGATATTTTTATGAGATAAGGTTTTAGGTATATCTCAGCAAGAAAATGGAAATACATAATCTTGACATACTTCCTAACTACTTACTAAGACAATCTGGATTTTCGGTATCGATCAAGGACAGCTTAAAAGGCCCCCTAGAAATCTGAAAAATATTTCTCCCATGAGTGTACTGAGTGGAAAATCTCTGTGCTGCTCTTTCTCCCCATGAAACAAGAGAGTAAATGGCATTTTAACTTAAACTTCGAGAGCTATTCCAGTTCTGCTTAAGATTTTAAAAGCCCTTTGAGGCTTAGCAATTTCATGGCCACCTTTACTTAAAGCCATAGTGAATGAAATAGTTTTTAAAAGTCAGTCATTGTGGTTAAGACAGTGAGTTTTACTACAAACTCAGTGGAGTTGTACACCTCTTTAATGGCCTTTCAGCTTAGTACTTGTTCACAATGGAAAATGAAAGCAGCTTCCGACTTGACCTTCTTTTATGGGTGAGGTAGCATCTGGGAATCCTAGTTGGTTAGGTTGCCATAAAGGTATATTGGGGTTTAACCAATTATTCAACTTTGACAAAGTTGTGTAATGTTTTTTACTAATACCTTAGCCATAAAGAGAGTCATAAAGGTTATTGGACTTGCTTGAAACTAGTTTTTGGGGGTTCGATTCCTTCCTTTCTTGTGATTAAGATTTAATCTACCATGTGAGGCACATAAACAGCTCATATTTTGACAATTACTGGAATTTTTCAACTGCCAAGATATTAATAATAGACATGTTTTCTCTGACAGTATTTAGAAAACTGTGGTTCCCCTTGCAAGAGACAATTTTTCAATAGCTACTTCAAATTCACCCAGTAAAGGACATGTATTATTGTATGGAATAGATAACACTGTATGACCACACACAAGCAACCTACCCAATCTACCAAAGCTACTGGAAGAGAGGACTACTTTTCTTCAAAGATAGTGAGCCTTCATCTATAATTTCACTACTGTGGAGCAAGATTTCTGAAGAAATGCATAAGAATATGATATTATGACAGAAGAAACATGACAGAAGAATATGAAAATATGACATTCATCCTCTCTGGCCTCTGCAAATTATGAGTTGCTAAAATGGCCACTAGCAATACCAATACAGCAACAAAAAGAAAGACTTATAAGGAGAGATGACCTACTTTCAAAATTACTAGAGGAAAAGGAGACAGAGACACAGCTGTCCCTCCCCATACTTGACAATCACTATCTCCAAAGGCCCAGAGGTAAACCATATTCTAAAGTGAACTCACAGGAGGACCTTGAATAAATTCTCGTCCCTATCCCACTCCTCCCTTCTAGGCTACTCCTCCTCAGTGGCAAAACAGAGCCAACATTTGACCAGGTTATTAAGCTCATTAGCTGATAAATTTCAACAATGCAAATCTTACTGGCTTGAATGATTTTGCATACAGTACATATCAC
The DNA here is from genome assembly GCA_004027595.1 of Dinomys branickii. Taxonomy (NCBI): domain Eukaryota; kingdom Metazoa; phylum Chordata; class Mammalia; order Rodentia; family Dinomyidae; genus Dinomys; species Dinomys branickii. The sequence goes on along the minus strand of PVLD010003828.1, from coordinate 114,328 downwards.
CTAGGCAAACTGAATGCCATACAACAGTAACTAGCAACAAGTGGGCCTGGATCTAATTTCAACCTGAAACTGATAGTGCCTCTGGGTTGCTATTTTACATATATGACTAAATTAAGATTTTAGGGCTGGGGGGTATAGCCATTGACTAGCACACATGCTATACTAGGGTTGCACACACAGCATACAGAAGAAAAACAATAGCATATATGTATCTATATAATCTATACATTAAATATTAACATATTTTATACACATTTTCATTTTAGTGATCAATAGGCAAAGCCAACTTTCTGGCTAGCATTCTTCTCAATAGTTCTATTTTGGGAATATCTATGGTCTAGAAAATCAAGGTAATCATTACAACAAGAAAGTACGTGTATGTATTAGAACATGAGGGGGGGAAAGCTCTGCAAACATTTTATGTTCCCTGGACTGAACCTGTGCTACACATAAACATGTTTCTCTGTTGATGTGCAGCGTCTGTCCAGGCCTCCTTACTCCCTTCACGCTGCTGCTGCAACAAAGCCACCCTAACAACCCTTCGGCCCTACACAAGCCTTTCTGGACAGTGCACATCACCATGTGCTTCTCTAGAGACAGCAAGCTTTCCCATCCATGTTTGCGCTCCAGGCATGCTGCCTTACTTCCCCAAGGCGTGGAGAGGGGTGGGAGAGATGCTGTCTCCTGTGGGACCTCTGAAGCTCTGACTGAGGGACTCTCGCATGCAGCAGGCTCAGTGGATGCTGAAGCCACAGCAGAGAGCAGAGGGCTCTGCTCTCCTTTCACCTCACTACAGGAGAGGCTTCTTATTCCCTGGTGTAGGACACTAAACTGAAGACATCAAAAGTTTCGGGTCCTATACCAGGGAATAAGAGGCCTATTCATCCAATCCAGTGTAGCCATGTTTTACTGCCTCTATTCTTTTACTGTGTGTACTGTTTATTTCCTTTTAACAATTACCATAATATGTAGTCATTTGCTCTTTTATCATTTGTCCTAAAAGAACAGACCAGAAGTGTGTTTGCTTTATTGCCAGCTCTCCATGCCTGGGAAGTACCACTCAGTAAGTACTTTGAATGACGGTCTGCTGCACAGTGTTCAATAATGAGAAAGCTTTCCTGTACTTTTAAAACTTACAAACAGCAACAACACAAAAACCAGATCTTGGAACTATTATAATCTAGTGCTCTTTTACAAACAAAAAGAAACTGAGCTCACAATCCTCTCCGCACTACAAGTTAGGGATGGTGCCAGGACTCGTCCTCCACTGCCCTGCTTTACACTCCAGGGAGCTTTCCAAACCAGTCCCCTGCTTCCTTCAGTCTTACTTTATTATTCCTACAGGATGTATAAAGAGTGCTGCGCGCAAGTCACAACCAAGTGTTTGCTTCTTTCCTATAAAGTGTCTTGTTGTTTTGCCAACCACAGTGGAGAAACTCACCAAGACTCTGGGTGAGGTGCCAACAAGGCTGATGTCCCTGCCGTGGGCATAGAGGAAGAATTTCGTTGCAGTCCTGTCCTGCTCCACAGCATGGCCCTAAATGCCAGCATGGCCAGGGAAATTGCCATATTCGCTACAGTGATTGGATTTCAACCCTGAAAAGTTAATGTATACATCCTAGCATCTCATGCGTCCAAAAAAGGAATCAATGCAGTGGATGCACACTTCAGTAGGTAGGCTGATTTTCCCCAAAGAGGGTAAGTCTAAACTCAAGTGACCAAGAAAAAAAAATTCTACAAAAAGCAGAATCACACAAACAAGTGCCATCACAATCCCACATCAAATCCACTGGCAAATGCTTTAATAAGGACTTAAGAGAATTTCCTGATCCAGAATCATTAGGTAGTTCACATATCAAACCATTATGTCTGATAAAATATTTCTCCTTACAAAAAGCAAGAGACCTTGATATCTTTCTAGCCCCCCTGGAATACCTGTTTGCTTTATGGGATCCAAGTCAAGATACTTCCCTACCATGAGCTGCACTCCAGCCACAGTTCCCAGTTTGAAGTTATGGCTCAAAATTCACCTTCTCAGTATCCATGGACATCTCTATCAAATCCTCCAGCATGATGTCTGGTTCCTCCCTCGGCCAGGACACTTTTTTATGACTTGGAAGTTCACTATTCCTTTCTGTGTATTCATCCATTTAGTCCAGTAACAGTGAACCTTGTAGAGACAAGTGCCCAAACTGCAAACCAAAACTCACTTACTTGTCAGAAAATGCCAACACTGCAATTAAACCCGAATCATGAGGTTTTAGTTTAGAAAAAAACCTCATACCTAAGCATCTTTTGTCTGAAGAAAAAAAAAAAAAAAAAAAACGCACTCTGCCATAGGCTCACCACCATTCATCAGTTTGAAAACAAAGTCATGGAAAGTCAAGAAGAAGTCAATTTGTTAACTCCCTATATTAGTCTCTATTTTCCAATTATCATAACAAAGAGTCTCACTCCTGTATATTACAGGCTAATATTAATTCCTCTCTGTAGACCATCTTTTACTTCAATGAAGTTTTGTTTGGTTTTGTTGTTTTTTAACCAATACATAAAAAGAGAACTCGCACATGGGTACCATGTGATGTTTTAATACACATATATATTGTGTAACATTTAAGGCCAGCTAAACATATTTATCTCCTCATATTGGTCAAGATTCTTTGTTTGTTTGTTTGTTTGTGGAGATGGGGGTCTTACTAGGTTGCCCAGGCTGGGCTCAAAAAATCCTCTTGCCTCTGCCTCCTGAGTAGTTGCCAGTACAGGCAAGTACCACTGGGACTGCATGGGCAAGTTTCTTAATCATACAAACAAGACCCAGAGTCACTGGTGCCATGTAACACTGGATTTGTGCCCACAGGCATTTGTGTTCTCAATTATGTACTTTTAAAAAAGAACACGAGACTGGCTTTTTCAGTCAAGAAAGATAATAGTAATTCAAATGTTACAAAGCCAGAGATGGATAAGTTGTTAATCCTATTAATTATAAAGTAGGAAGTATCTACCCAAATGTAAGACAACTGTTATTAAGGTTTAATAAATAAGTTAGGATTTTTAAAAAATCTACCCAAATTTATATAGAAAGCAATACTGGGAAACAGGAAAATATATTCTGTCTATTCCCAAGAAATGATGCTCTACTTGGCTCCCAAAGTGTTCTGATAAACATGAAAGTCAATGTAGATAACTACAATCCTAGTCCTCAAAGTTTTCAAAAGCTTGCTTAGCTGTACATTACAAATACTCTGCAACCCAGTACCTGTGCACTGTCAACAACAGCACAACCAAATCACACAGACACATCTTTCAAAAGTCACATCTTCATTAAGCATGAAGACACATGCTTAATGTTTTATAGTAAAACTTACATCTCTACATAAGGCTTTTTTATTAAATTTCCTTACTCCTTAAATAAATTGATAAAAACAAATTCTTTGTATTTAATAGAATTATTCAAGCCCACTGAAAATTTTTTCCCACACATTAGCATGCAGGTTTAGTAATTATTACAAAAAGAAACTCATATTCCAAGTAAGGTACTGTAGAAAGGAATTTAGATCGGAGCATAAAAGAAGCTATTTGTAATTTAAATAGATACTCTAAATAGTATTTTTTAAAGCTAACATGATGTTGAACTCAGTTAAATTTTTTTGGGAAAGCAAAATTTCTTTCCTTTTGCACTAATGTGTCACTGTGAAAATTCTGACATTGTCAAATGCATGGTAAATGCTTACAAAGTGTTTTTAAAATGACCATCACATAGAAGTGGCTCACAATTTCTTGAGGCTCAGATCTTAGGAAGAAGGTAATATGTTCAGGACAGTGGTACATATTATGCATGCCTATGCATACATGCACACACAAACACACACACACACACACACACACACACACACACACACACAGTTAAGACAAGTCACGTGTAGCTAACAGGGATGTACTTCCACAGCCTGCATCCTGTGGTTTAGGATAGCACCTACCTTCAGCTCCATCAGAACCACCACCGTAGGAGCAGGTAAGGGCACAGACCTTCTTCTAACACTATATAACACATATGGATCAGGTGGTGTGTGCTGAGCATTTCCTGAAGTCTGATAAATAATGTGACTATGAATCAGTGCCTCCATTTGTTACCAATTTATTTAGAGACAAAGGGAAGGTCCAGGCATTTCACACACAAATTTGAGAAACGTGAATGAAACTGTCTACTACTGCTGAAAAAATGCCTTTGAAATGCATCCCTTTATCACTGATTTACCTTGAAAACTGTTTAGCCAAATCAGACTGTCAAGATTATCAATCCTGCCTGAGAAATTTTTTAAAAATCTCTGTATGATACAGTCTCTGAAAATAAACACATGAACATAAATGAGCTAAAACTTTCTTTTCTTTGTTTTTGATGTAGTAAATTTTGGATTAGGCACCTAATTAAATATTTTAATGAAAACAGGGAAATACAAAGTTATTCCAAAATCAATACATAAAGGTATTCATATTCTTTATAAAAATTAGCAGGGAAATTAATGTAACACGTGTAAACAAAGCATTTAATATCTTTACTGAGGTTACTCATTGTAAGAATAGTTGACACTGCCACTTTTTAAATTAACAAAAATTCATTCAATTCAATGCATACTACAAGACTATGTATGTTATATATAGACACATATCCAAAAGACACAAACTCAAGATGTTGGCAACTATGTCAATATATCTAACTTATATAAAATAAGAGTAAAGACAATTATATAAGAATAGTAACATTATGGGAGTGCTTTTCTTTCTTCCTTCATAACATTACTATACTTTTTAAAATTGAAATATATTTATTTTGGTTATGCACATAAAGCCGTTATATAACTTAGCTATATTAATACTAAAATGATCCAATTTCTGAATAAAATTACTGCATAGTTTTAAATTTCACACAAGCACATACCTGAGCCAACCTCCTTTTCCTCTTCTTCAATGTTGTTTTTGATGCTATCGTACTCCTCATCAATGGTCTGGTTACCACGCATCTGAGATAAAATTCTACGGGCCTTCTGAGTCTGTCCTTTCTGAATAAGCCATCGAGGACTTTCAGGCAAGAAGAGAAAACCAAAAAACTGTATAACTGCAGGGATTGCTGCAAGTCCCAACATGTACCTGCAAAAAAGAAAGTTCACGTTAATTGTAAAATTTGGTCTAATAGCACTGAGCACGTGCTTACTACATGCCTTTGTGTTCAGACTAAAATAATGTCTAATGCTTAGTCAGAAGTTTTCATTGTATATGCATACACATGTAGCAGGAAGGGTACTTTACACTGTAGTGGAAACTTAAAAGGAAAAAAAGTTAACACTTTTATACAAATTACATTGAAAAATAACTGCAATCATATACACACTGAACCGAGCTCATCATGTAAACAACATCCTGATCATCCCTACCTGATATTAATATACACAATTACATATTTTACAACATAAAAGCTGGACTGGTATGGTTTGGGCATCCACCACAGCCCCAGCCAGCCAATTCCTCTTATGTAAAAGACTATATACACCAACACTTGTAGGTCACTGAAAAGTCCCTTGACTCAATACTCTTTGAAAAGTTATCCTACCTTTTAGGCTATGTTAAACACAAAATATAGCATCCTTAAAGGCTCCAGGGATACACCTCACTAAGTAAATCTACTTTCTAGACAATTTCATTTTAATTGTAAAAACATAATATTGTCACATGGGTATTAAGAATATCACCTAGGGGTTGGGAAGATGGCTCAGTAGCACAGTGCCTGGCTGGCAAGTGCAAAGTCCTGAGTTCGATTCCCAGTACCAAAACAAAAGAAAAACAAAAAGAAAAAGAAAATCTTGACTATTTATTAAAAAAAAATACCACCTACTACAAACTAAAAGTACATGTGGAAAGATTCAGAAAGTAAAGTGCTGATGAGAATGACAGTGTTTTCTACTTTAATCTATGAGTTATGATAATTACACTGATACTCAATCACTCTTTCACCCTCAGAACAGTTTCTTAACATGAATTTAATCACCCTTTTCCAGCTTGATTTATGTCACTGTATTTTACATTGTAATAAATTATTTAACCTGTTCCACTCAATGGCCCAGCACCTAGTAAAGTATTTTGCACACTGTAGGTACTCAGAAAATGTTTTACAAAATAATATGAAAGCAACTATATTTATCTAACCTTTCCCAATTAACTACACAGAAAATAATACTTCAGAATCATACAGCATTTTATATTGCAACTCTTCTGAATCATTTAGCTCTGCAAAAATACTTGCATAGAAATTCTGTCCAACTAAACTATTTATTACTCTAGATACAATCAGACCTTTTCCAGAAGAGTCTTCAGATCAGAGGTAGACAGGATAGTTCACAAAAGTAGCTATTCATTTCTGGGTTCTCCTCCTAAGTTAACTTACAGAACAAAAATACATTATTTAAATGAATGTTTTACTGCTGTAAATAGTTAAAATTTCAATGCAAACTGACTTCTCTGAAAGAATTTAAAACGAACGGGCTAAGGGTATAGCTCAGCTGTAGTACACTTGCCCAAGGCCCTAGACCAGAATCCCCAGCATGGCAAGGGAGCCCAGCCTTGGTAACTTAGCAAGACCAAATTGCAAAAGAAGTTTGGTTTTTTTTTTTGAATGTAGATCCATTCAAAGACTCTGGGTTAGTCTCCAATACATATCTGTGTAAATGAGAAAGAGGACAAAAGGGGAAAGGAGGGAATTGGTAAAAAACATACAAAATACACTGGAGAAGGAAATGCAGTAAATAAGACAGTCCTGAATATGAGAATTTTCATGTTTCATTTCTCTACCTCATGATTAAAAATGAAGATTAAAGAGCTGCAGAGCACACTGCAAAAAAGCACTTGAAATGAATATAGAAACTGAATCATTTCCAGGCCCAAGAATGCTCACACAATACTTTGTACTTCCCTATGGATTATTAAATCTCAAAAGAAACAGAAGCAAGTAAAAAGGGGGAAAAGAAAACAAAAAGAAAAATGCAAACATACGTATTATCCTATGCTTCATAAGTCAGCTATAGGACAAAGATTACTTTAGATCTGAAGCCTTTGGAAACCGGTAAACCCCAAAAGTCTAGGGGTGAAATTTACAGTTCTATGCCATTGTACGAATGCACAGAAAGGAATCTGCACCCTGCTGCCAATCTTAAGGATATTAAATCCTCTTTCCAAACACTAGTCAAGAAAAACTGTTTTATGCACCTACCTAACACTTCTTTTCTAAAAGTAAGAGACTTTATGATAATTACCTTCCAAGATAAAAATGTTTTAATAGGAATAATTTTTATGGCTTTGTAGACATCCAGTACATTGGACAGAGGGTCAACTATGTTATATGGCAGCAAAAGGAACAGATGCTGGTCTTGCTTCAGGCCATAGTTTGGGTAAGTGTCTGTCATATGGTCCTGTAGTGAGCCATGGTCACTAGGTGGGAGCTTAGGGCTTCAGAGGAGAAAGTTAGGTCATAAACACTGTGTTATGGTTGATACATTGTGTCAACTTGGGGAATCTAGAGGTTTAGCTGAGTGATTCAGGGGAAAGCTGGGGTGCTTACTTTGTAAACATCCTGAGCCTGTGGAAGAGGAGGGCATGGAGATTGTGTGAGAGGTACACGCCCCCTGAGTGGGGGTAGGCTGTTTACAATGTAGGAGAGAAAAGGAGGCTGCTTGCAGATATTCCTCCCTTTTGCTGGTTGGTTTTGCTGTGCTCTGCTGCCCTGAACAGTTTGCCCTCTGCCATGTGCCACTGCCTCAGAACCAGCCAAATATGGACTGAAACCTCCACAAACTGTAAGCTAAATAAACCTTTCCTTCCTTCATTGTGGGTGTTGGGTATTTTGTCTCAGCAACAAGAGAAAAGTAACCAAGATACACTGGGACCCCAACCCCTTCCTGTCTCAGCTTCCCAGCTTCCCACCATGTCAATGGCTTCCCCTGTTATGTGCTCCCACAGGCAAAAAAGCAATGAGCTAATCCACCATGGATTGAAGTCTCTAAAACTATGGCAAAATAAACCATTTCTCCTTTGTGTGGTGATGCACACCTGCAATTCCAGCTACTTAGGATGCTGAGCAGAAGGATGGCAAGTTGGAGGCCAGGCTAGACAACAAGACCCTGTCTCAAAATGACCAGTAAAAAGGTGGAGATGCAGCACAGCGATAGAGGCTCACCTAGCAAGTGCAAGCCAGAGTTCACTCCCAAACACTGCAAAAATATATATACATAGATAAACACATTAATAACACAGATAAGAATGTATTATTATACATGATAATGTTTGTGTTATAAATGCACAAACCATTCCTTTATGTTGATGCTCTCAAGCGTTTGTTATAGTAACAGCTGACTGACACACTTCAAATCAGGAATACTAACCACAAGGCTCTAATCATGCTACATTTTAACACATGGAAACATTGTCTATTTCACTGACTGCTAGGAAAATTGGATCAAATTTTAAAAGGGGGAAAAGGCTTAGGATGTAGCTCAGAGAAAACATCCTGGGTTCAACACCCAGTATCATACAAATGACAAAAAGCACCACAAGAGGCCAGAGCAGTAGCCCCAACTGATGAAGGAGGTATTATTATAAACTAAATCAAGGGTTCTAAACTCTACCTTCACATTAAAAGCCAGGGGGCTTTTAAAACAGGCTAGAATCTAGCTCCACCCTCCCCTGGGGACTCTGATTAATTGCTCTGGGCTCTGGGCCCAGGGAATTCTATTTCATTAAGAGCTCTTCAGGTGGTGCTAATGTGCAGCCGCCAAGAGCAACAGTGTAAATGTTTTAAAAACTCAAGTGGTGAAGATGAACAACAAGCATTCAAGGTCCACGCCTTAAGGAAAAAGCCATTGATCTTGTGGCAACAAGACAATTCACCGAGTTGACAGAAAAAGGTGAGCAGAAACAAAAATGCTAGGCTTCCATGAGTTCTCAGCACCTTTAGAATATTCTTTACTATCACAATCACTCACCACAAGATACTTTTAAAATCTGCTAACCCGGAAGTTAACAAATAAGCTATGTTTCTGGCACAACTAGCGGTAGGATCACTTGATGATCACAAAACTAAGGAGCTGTAACAGGGAGCTACCATCAGCTTCACACAACACTAGAGGGGACCTAGGCAGGGGAGGTGGGGACACCTGGAACCCCTGCTACACAGGAGGCTGAAGCTCAAGGCCCGGGCAGCACAGTAAGACCTGGCCTCAAAAGTGCAAACTACAAAAGGGGTAAAATGTAGCTCTATATGAAGGCTCTGGGTTCATTCCTCAGTTCCGCCATGAAAGAAGGAAGAGAGGGAGGAAGGGAGGGAAGGAGGGAGAAGCTCAGTGGCAAGCAACTACCCAGTATGCAGGAAGCCTTGGCTTCAGTCTCCAATAGAGCAAAAACCAAACAACCAAAAAAGAAAGCAGGTACTTCACTGAACTGAACACTCACTATCGCTGCTGCTTTAAAAGAATTACATGGTTCCCACTCATGCAATTTAAGACAAGTAGCCTCCAACGTGTGGCTGCTTAGGAAACTGAATTCTGCAGTCATGATAACTATCACCTTCTCAGAACTGGTAACATGGGTTATTTTGCATGTTATTCTTTAGTAGTTCTAGAAGGGTGATAATTATGTTCTAAGTACATGAAAATCACCTTCACTGTATGAGCTCAGCTCATACATATAATCATTTAACAATAACAGCTACTACATAGCACCAGTTACTATGTGCCAAGCTTTGTCTAAAGGACTTCAGATCTATTAACACCCATTATCTTCACTACAACCCTAGCAGGTGGTTACCATTGTTACCCCCATTTCATAGACTAACAAAGGAGGCACACAGCAGCCATGGCCAGTAGGTGGAAGAAGTGTTATTAAAGTCCAAGGAGTTCGACTTGTATAATAAATGCTTATCGTCAGCTAAGTGCTAATAAACCTTCAATGATTACTTGACAGTTCCACTGAACTCATACAAAGGGCATTAGTTCACCCCAGTTCCATGTTCAAATTTCCATGGTTCTTTCAGAAAGTACTATTTGCCTCCACGCAGCAAAGAGCTGTAGCAGTAACAAAGCAAAAAGTCTGGCCTGGAGCAGCCACTCAGCTACATTTACACAATGTGTAACAGGGCACACCCACGGGGGTGGTAACTGCCAGTGGGACTTCACCAATACGGATGCCCCTGTGGTATACAGTTCAGTAGCATGTCACCCTCTCCACAGCTGTCCCCACTGAGCCACAGCTCCCTAACAGCAGTAGAGTACAGAAAACTGCTCACTAGTGGTTAAAAGAAAATACCTCTTTGCAAGGGTAAAGTGTGCTTAGTTGAGCATTTTGCCAAACTGAACTTTTAGCTCACACAGATAAACATCCCAAGCAGGGAAAAATATAGGTAACTAAAAAATATTTTAAAAATCACTAGGAACACAAATGAATATGCGAGATTTGGGCCTTTTAAAACACTTCACATGATACGTGTGACATACTTAAGTTGTCTCACTCTACAATTTATTTTCCAACCTGTCTCTAGATGCCTCCCCCAGTTTCATCGCTTCAAAGGGAGCTGTGCACAATAAAGAACTGTATCTTTTTTTTTTTTTTTTTTTTTTTGCGGTACTGGGGATCGAACTCAGGACCCTGCGCTTGCTAGGCAAGTGCTTATTCCACTGAGCTATATCCCCAGCCCAAAGAACTGTATCTTGCATTCCTGTTGATTAGTTCCCTTCTCCCACCCCCTTCCCATTTTAGTTCCCAAGACTGCTGATGCATTATCCTGGAAAATCTGCATAATCTATTGTTTTAATTGTAAGTCAAGCTGTACAAGGAAACTATCACAGTTAAGGGACATTTCTTGCAACCTGTTATTTTTACATCAAATGGTATGCAATTGTTTTTAATAGCTCCTAGAGGTAATTTCTACTAAGGGAGAAAGACACTTCTTACATGGAGAGAAAAGTTTTCAGAGTCCATGGTCATCTGGCCGCTCATCCTAACACATCGTGACAGCAAAAACACACATCTCAATTAGCATTTTCCAACCTCGTTCTGTCAAAAACACATCTTTCCAAACAAAATCTCCACTTTGTATTTCTCTAGTCACAGATAAGTATGATCTGTTTCAAACACTAAGATAATAGTCGGTGATAATCTCTAAAAGGCTGACCTTGGCACATACCTGTAATCCAAGAACTTCGGAGGCTAAAGCAGGAGGATTGCCGTGAATTTGAAGGCAGCCTGGAATATATAGTGAATTCCAGGTCAACCTGATCTACACAGTGAGACCCTATCTCAGAAAACCCAAACATAAAAGTTTTTAAATCTTTTTTTTTAAAAGGCTAACCTGAGAACAATGAAGCTTTCTAGCAATCATATCTAATATGTCCAGTAGGGTCTTACAAAAAACTGGAAAAAGAACCAAATGAAATTAATTTGTAACTCTAATGCTTTATTTTTATTCTCTATCTTTTACCTCAGACTGAGTCTATATTAATTTGCTACTGATTAACAAATCATGTGCATGTTAACCCATTCTGAAGAGCAAAATAAATTAGAGGAACATCATAAATATTAAGATGCTAAAAGACGCTGAGCTTTGTTTTCTAACATCCACAGTTTGTGTTTTTAGTGCTGTGGTGCTAGCGACGGTGGTGCTGGGGATTGAGCCTGGGGCTCTTGTACACTCAGCACATACTCTAGCACTGAGTTACACTCCCAACTTTCAGAATGAAACTGTAAAAATCTTTCAGCCTTTCTGTCTTTTCTTTTCTCCTGAAATAGTCCAGTGAAAATAGAGTTAGCAATTACAATCAGTAGACTCTTTGACAAAGTTACATAATTATAGCGTTACTGTGTCAGCTTGGAGAGCTAAGGCTAAATTCCTTACCAGCTCTTTAGCTATTATTCATGTATTTATCCAACAAACATCTGAATTATTACAGGTCAAGAACTAGGACAGTCACTGAGCATGATGGGTAGCCTTATTCAGAGATGGAATATGCTGTGTAACTCTGAAAATAGACCCTATGCTAGAACTTTCCAACAATAAATAGGGTAGGCAAAACCTAAATCTCTTCAAACCACTTCTAAGAACACTGTTCCATCAGCCCTACATCCAAAGCTAAACTGTCCAACTTTCCTACAATTTTCAGTTCTTTCACATTCTTCTCATATACTTAAGTAAGAAGCATATGAATGTTGTATTCACTAAAAAATCTATATCCTTGGGCTTACAAATGAATGGTCATCATTATAGATTAGTAATGAAATATTTACAGACCCTAACAAAAATTATGATTTATGACTGCTTCCACTTAGTACAATAGTGGTAGTGCAAAAATGCTATACTTACACTGTAGTGATTCACTTGATAAAATATTTTTGAATTTTAACTTGTGTACCACAACTCCAAGATCAAGAAAAGAAAGCACTGCGCAGTTAGAATTGTAGTCTGGTAAATTGACCTATCTCTGCCATCCAGAACTGTACAGAATATCAACACTGATGACTGACATACCAGATAATGCGGTGGCAGCTAGAGAGTAAACATCAGATCAGACATGCATACGGAAAACTCTGTTATACTGGAACCTTTCAATTTACTTGCTGGTGATACATGACTAGCAAATGAGTACAAATTGTTTGCACCTGTGCAAATTGTTAAAAAAATCTTTGCCAAATGAGCAAATATAACAGAATATTAACTATAAGAACACAGTGAAGAAGAAGACCTCTGTACGTAATCTGGTATCAGTATGTAAGTTAACTGGCTTGGCCAAGGTTACAGTGTTGTAACCATAGAAGCAAAAGCAAGACAGGTTCTAAGAGTAGCCTGTCTTGTGAAAACTGTTTAAATCAATGCCTGAGGACATTTTTCAGAGATATGAGGTGGTTTTTAATTAAATGGCAAAATACATTAATACCAAAACAAAATCCACAGAACAGTCCCTAAAAATAATGCACATACATGAAACCATTTGTGTCTCCAAAGTCTTGGAATCATCTTCATAAAGCTTTGGTCTAGGTTGGGGTTTGTACAGATAACTCAAAAATCCTTAGCTTCAAGGAGCCTACATACTAGTAACGATCAAACAAAACAGGATCACTTGATACAGCGATGGGCTTTAAGCATAGTCTAAAAGTCAGAAGAAAAGAGTTATTCAACAGAGGCTATTAGAAAAGCTTTCGTGACAAAAACACATACTCACTGGTCAGTGTAGAAAGGGAATAGAGTGAATGGAGCCAAAATAAGGTTGAAATCGCCTAATATTTATATTTTAGATAAAACTTACACACACCAAAATGCAGAGATCCAAGGTACACCCATTGTATGAGCTATGAGAAAATATGCACAGCTCTGTAACCATCGTCATAGTCAAGAACCGTTCCATAATTCCAGAAGGGTCCCTGGTAACTCATGTTCCAGTTAGTCCCTATTGTCAGGACAATCACTGATATAATTTCTGTTCCTGTAGCTGATTTTAAACATTGGTTAACTTCTTATGGAGACTGTACACTCGTATCTAGTTTCTTTCACTCAGCCTAATGTTTTTAAAATTCACTCACATTATGGTTGAGGATGCAACTCAGTGGTAAAACACTTGCCATGTGCAAGGCTTTAGGTTAGAGCTACTTCTTTAAATGCTTTGTAGAATTCACCAGTAAAACGATCTATGCCTGAGGCTTCCTTTACAAGTGAGTTATGAATAATGATTCAGTTTATTTAATAAATGTAAGGATTCCTAGATTTTCCATCTTCGCTTGGGCCGTTTTTGGTACTTTGACAGTTACACTCATTCCACCTACAGTAATTTGTTGAGTTTTCTGGCACAAAGTTGTTCATAGTACTCCTTCATCATCCTTACAACCTCTACAGGTATGATACGCCCGCTTTTATTCCTGATATTGAACATGTAAGTGTTTCTTTTTATTTTCTTTAGGAGTCATAACTTCTTCTTGTTTTATCCCTTGTTTTCTTTGGTTTTAATTTGCTAATATATTTCCATCTTTTTAACATGAAACTTTGGTGATGCCTAAACTTTTCATCTTTTCTAATATAATCCCTTTATAACTACCTACTTTCATTTAAGCACTACTGTAGCTGCATTTTACAAATTTTGGTGTTTTTTCTTTTAGATTAAAACTACTTTCCTTATTTTCCTTTAGGCCCATAGGGTTATTTAGGACACGTAATTTAATTTCCAAATATTTGGGGCTTTTTTAGCTATTTTATTGTAAATGATTTCTAATTTAATTCTTCTGTGCTCAGGGGACACATTCTATAAAATTTCATTTAAATTCATAAAAAACATATTAACATTTTATGGCCAGGATCTAGTAAATTATGAACTTGAAAAAGAATGCGTACTGTAACAGTTCCTGAGTGTAGCAGTGTACAAATGTCAACTCTGACAAGCAACTTACAATGTTTGACAGCTATTCTATAACTTAACTTTCTGTCCATCCTAAGAAAAATTTTAAAGTATCTAAATATAAGCCCATATGTCTGTTTCCCCTGATTTCTATTTATTTTATTATAAATTTAAAGAAAATATATCATTTTAATCAGTTTAAGCACTGTATACAACTCTTCAGCAATAAGCACATTCATATCTAGATAACCGCCAACCGCTAATTTTTTATTTATACATTTTGAGGCTCTCTAATTAGGTAAACTGCACATGTACATCACAACCAGTGAATCAGCTCCATCATCATTAGGAAATCTTCCTCTATTTTTTATTTATTAAAAAAGAAGACATTTCATAACAATATAACAGAATAATTTTGCACTATATATCATTATCTTTAAAGGAGTTAGAGTTCAAAACATAGACCAAAGAGATTTTTACAAAAATGACAGCAGAATAACACAAAACTTTCTTTTCAATAAACTAGTTGTATAAATGAACCAAATTAGTTCACTGTGCATTTACTAATATAGCCACATATGTTTCTTATATAGTGCTTGACTTTGTGTAGTCTTTTTCCCATCTTTTACTTTCAATCTATCCACAACATTAGAGAATATGTCTTAGACATATTGTAGACTTGTGTCTTATTTTTGTTACATAATGATACTTTTTAACATAACTGTTACTATAACTCTATAACTAGATTTTAAATGTTACAACATCTGCTATTTGCCCTCAATTTGTCTCACATGATTTTTAATCCTGTTTTTACTTTGTCTTTACTCAGCTTATTCAACTACTTTAAAGTACACTAATTCTCACAGTGGCTTCTATTTCTTTTTAAAATACATTCCTGTGGTTTTTCTAGGGATCAAAACATGCAACCTGCACTTATCAGTCTGTTTAGAGCTATGCCTTAGACATCATTAATTTACAGTTTACACTGGGGTTCACTGCTGGTCCTATAAGATCCATTAGTTGGGACAGGGTGTGAGGGCGTGTATCTACCACGCACTATCATACTGAGTATTTCCTCCACCCTAGAGATCCTGGGTGCTTGTCTTATTAGTTTGTTTGCTTTTTAGCATTTTGTTCATGATTTTTAACTGCTTACCAGTCCAATTACTTAGAAACAGGATAACCAAAAATTGCTTATTTTTTATTAATTTTTACAACAGGAAATATAAAAATAACAATTTATCACATTTATTCAATACAAGAATCAACTGGTTGAAATGACACCTGCAGGAATGATGCTCAGGTCAGTAAGTAAATAAATGTGTTGCCCAAATAATGCTTGGGCTAAACTGTTCAGTGATTAATGCCCATTTACAGAGAGATTAGTCTTATACAAACCTCTCTGTTATCGCCAAACTATATTTACTTCTTAACCTAGAAATAACAGATAACTGAAGGTGAGCGCAATTTTTCTTGCCAGCTTTAAATACAGGATACAGAGGCTGAACCTAGGGCTTCATGAAAATAACATCATAAAATAGCATCTAGTAGCATTTAAAGGTTTTAAAGTATTTTTCACCCCACTAACACTTCTCTTTACAGAAACACTATATAACTGCTGAAACATTAGCTATGTGAGGATATTAGAGCTTAGAAAAATTAATTTATATGCTGTGAAAGCAAGTTACACTAGACTTTATGATAAAGAGCCCTATGTCTTAATTAATAACAAAATTCCAAGTATCTTCAGCTTTAAGATATTTGCTTGTAATCAAGATAGTAAACTTCAACTGATATGTGTTATTCAAGTCCATCTCTCGTAAAATGGTGCCTGCATCAATTTTTAAGACTGAGACAACTTCACATTCTATACTTCTTATACAGCCAAACACTACTGATTAGCATTAAATTTTACAAACACTTTCTCCATCATAAATTTATTTATAAATAGTTTATTTACAAATAACATTCTGAGAGGCTTAGTGACATGGTTTTATAAATAATAAAATATGATGGTGGAAGGAGGCTCATCAATTCTTTCATCCAAAAATAATATTGGTTTCTTAAAAATTATTCTGAGATTTTCCAAATAAACAAACCAAACTTGCATTGTTTGAAGAGAAAGCAATGAGGGAAAAACCCCAAACTTCAACTTAAGGAGGAGGTAAGCACAGATTTAAAGTTCTACTCATACCCATGAAGACTCACCTTCCCATTCCCCCACACCAACCTCTAGGCTATCATCACTGCTTCATCTCACTGCTCTGACTTGTCCAACTGTAACTGACCATTTCAGACTACAGGGCTTTGGAAACTATACTGCACCTGGAGTGTCTTTCTCCTTCACTGTGCCTGGAACTTTATTCATAAGATATTGCAAGTATCTTTCAGTTGAACAGAAAACAATTAATCAAGCTGGGCATCAAGGCACAAGTCTGTAATTCTAGCTACTCAGGAGGCTGAGGCAAGAGAACCAAGTTTAAGGGCAGCCTGGATAACTTGGGTGAGATCCTACAACAAAATAAGTTTTAAAAAAGGGGTATGGATGTAGCTCAGTCCAACTACAGAGTGCTGTCTAGTATGGGAGAGGCTCTGGATGCAATTCCCAGGATTAAAAAGAAAAGTCATTTCTATGCCATCCAAACAATAAGAGAACAGAACTCTTGACTCATCGGGCAAAAAAGGTGTAGTCTTTCAAAAATATTAAAATCTAAGAAGTATCTGTCAGTCATATCATCTCCCACATATCAGAGTATAATTATTGCTGTAAAAATGCTGAATAACTCTGGCCTTTAGATTACAACTTCTTGGAAGCAGAGCATGAAGATAGTGGTTAGATTCTCAGTAAGAACACTCTGCTATAAATTGCTGCCAAGGAGTCTCAGGAGCACCCAGGGCTCAGTAGTCTCTGAACACGTGGTCCCACGCAAGTATTTAACTTCTCTAAACATCAAATTTTTAAATTCACAATGAGAATAAACCAGTTCCACTAATTCTTCAAGATATTAGCCAGAAGCAAATGATATTTACTACTAGACTCTAAACTTGCTCATTACTATAATTTAAGCCATGGAATCAGACACTGAGTATGAAATATAATAGCCAATGTTAGTAACCTGGAGCTTCAGGGCAATAAAAGTAAAGAGTAAAAATAAAACATAAACTGCTAAGACATTCAAACTCTTGGAAGGCTGGAGACATCTTCCTTTAAGATATACAGAGATATATGTATCAAAAAGAAATTTTATATAAAATATTTAGACTCACATTTGCTTTAGGAGTTTGGAAACATGGCCTCCAAAATGAGAAACTATCTACTGTTATATGAATAAATTATATTCACTGACAATTCCAGCACCTGAAGTTAATAGTTAGGTAGTGTTTCTACCTTTAATTGCTTATCATCATATTCCTATCAGGCCAAGGGTCAGATGAGGTTAAAAACTGCTCAGGATGCTAAATAATGGAAGACAGTAGCCTACAGAAAATTTACCTTTTAAAGAACTAAGTTTATTTATGTGCATACACAGTTAAATATGAGTTTGTACAAGTAACAAGGGGGTGCAATGTAACCTGCCTGTAAATGCCTTGATACGAGCCCTGGTTTTCCCATTTTCTTTTTTTTCCCTTGAGCTCTCCAGTAATATAGGAAAAATACAAACAAGCTTGCTAACTGACTTACTAAGCCAAATGTCTCCAACTTCATCTGGCACCCACCTGGTTATATGGAAATCACCTGTTGCCTAATTTCCCACAGCAGCTACAGACATTTAAATTTTTATGTTTTTTCTTCTAGGTTTCTGTGCTGTCCAAGCCCTAGTTTCATTAAAAAAAAAAAAAAAAAAAAAAAAAAAGAAGCAGCAGCAGCTTTCAATTTCCCTCACCTATAGTAGCACCCATTTTTTATTCATTCATCAGAATAGTAAACGACAATGTGACCTACTGTTTATTAGGTACTTGCCATGCCAAACCCTGGGCTGAACACTTTACATGTAGTAAATTAGACCCCACAATAGTACTATAATGTAAGTATTTCTACCCCTTTCTGGTAGAAGAATAACCTTCAGAGGAATTAAGTGAGTTGTCCCAGGTTCATGCTAATAGTCAAATGGTAGAAAACAGATTTGAATCCAGGTCAGTAACTCTTGTCACCCTGTCTGTGGAAAGTGTCTAAGGCCCATCTCAACATGCCACTTCTACGCAGATCCCTCACACTTACCAGTTTATTTTCACTACACTAGGATCCTTTTCAACTCTCCTAACCACTACTGAGAAAAGATTTATTTTTCTGGAGGGCAGGAGAGACCAGTGTGTCCTACACATTCCAGGCTGGTCTCGAGCCCAAGATCCTCTAGCCTCAGCTCTCCCAGTGCAAGAGTCACAGACATGCACCACCTTGGTGCGAGAAGAAGATATTTAAATTGCTGTCCTTAAGTAAGAAATGTAGTTTATGCTCTCTACATATTGAATATATATCTATGTTACATTATATTAGAAAATCATACCATAAAGTTACATTAATAAAAATTTAAATAAATTGTTAGTAGATGATTTAGGCTTGCTTAAAGAAATATAGGTTTAAAGGTTAACTGACTTCAATTTAGTTTCCAAGAAAAACTGAAAATATCAGGTTATGCTGGTAACCTAACAATTATTTTCCTCTTTCTCTCCATCTACAGAGCAGAAAAAGAAGATGAAATTTCCTGATTTTTCAATTTTCCAACAATTTCTCACTTTGGCAGAGACTGAGTCCTCAAAAGTAAATAGGGGGCCTTGTCTCAGACACAGCCACACTTTTGATAGCTGTGTCCTCCCTACTGGCAGTTACAAAGGCATGTGGTCAGCCTCAGTGGCTCTGAAGATTTTTCACATGACCTCTACAGAAACTTCAACAGTTTAAGCCTTCCGCAGCTCATGCTAAGCCACATCGATAATCACACTGCTTATAGGGAAGGTTAATTCTCTACATTCTAATCATATCAAGTTCTTCTAAGGTGAAGTAAAAAAAAATTAATAAGCACATGCAATTCAGAGCACCTATGCTCAAGCTTCAACAATGTAGTTTTCACAATATTTAAATTTATTTCAGTGGCTTTATAATACCACTTTTATAATTTCTTTTCACTCAGAATAACCAAAACAATATTTTGCTGTATCTGTTAATTTTTAATTATTTTAAACTCTCACACACACAGCATCTTTTTTATACAACTAAATCTGTGTCTTTAAAAATTAGGGTTCTTTCAAATCAGAATGTGTCTTCCTAAACTCAGAAAGAATGTTAGATATATCTGTAGCTCATAAACAGCTTGTCAATCATTCATATAATTCCAGAACTCCATGCATATTTATTACCACATTCATTTTTAAACAAATATTGCAAAAGACTACACACAGTGTGAGAAATGTCACCTATATGCTAAAAAAAAGCTGTGTAAATATCAATTCTTAATAGTAGGTTTCCTGTCTACCATTAAAATAAATATCAGCTTCTTGTCTACTCTCAATTTTGCTGAATGCCACCCACTTGTAACTTAACTATGATGATTCAAAATATCCAGTTACATTTTTTGTTTGTGAGTTTTCAATTTTTTCCCCACTTCCTCAAAGTCATGATTGATTTGAAAAACTCAGAGTAAGAATTATTCACAAACCTCCATCCATCCTTCTGGAGATAACTGAAGGCTCCATCAACAACACTGGCAAAGAACTGCCCTCCTGTGATGAAGAGGGTGTTAATGGTGACTAATCGGCCTCTTAGGTCAGGTGGTGAGACTTCTGCAATGTACACTGGCACTGTCATGGAAGCAATGCCTAGGAAGAAAAAGAAGTGAACAGGTCACATTTACTCAGGATTCCTACTACTGCTATAAATATAAACACCAGTCACAGACACAGATATCAATATGTGGGCTTAGTTTCCTACTTCAAAGGCCACCACATCTTTAAGGATTTTATGCATAACTAATCTGAGGCTGCTGCAGATGAGTATGTGAGATACCAGTCTTACCAGTCTGAGTACCATTTTTCACATTGCCACTTGAAAGCCTAAGGAATGTACCTCTGCAGACCTTAGATAACTTTACAGCGCTGAGGTGTGTTATGGTTTCTTTCTCTTCTCTCCTTTTCAGGATGAAGTTTATCCCAGGGAACTGGGCTACATCCCCAGTTCTCTCTCTCCTTGTTTTGGAGACAGGATCTCACTAAGTCACTAAGTTGCAGGCTAGGCAGGCCAACCAGTCTCTCAGACCGCTGCATTTGCAGGTATGTGCTACCACACCCAGCTATCATTATTTAAAGACTAAAAGTACAAAAATGCTCTTCTAAAGACTGTAGTTGCTGAAATATGTTTAGTCTATATGGAAATGTTATCAGACAATGGCAGAAATAAGAAATTATCCCCGAATACATATTAAATACCCGAAGTCATCATTTCCAGCAGATATATCAGGACTTTACATTAGTTTACTAGTAAGAAATCTAATTTGAGTCACCCTGTTCAATTGACTGGGAATCCATTTCAGAAACAGCCTACATTAGACATTGTATTAAGGAATGAGTGGTTCTGAAAAAGTAGATGATCTTAAAGAAACCATTCTGTGGTTAAGGTGTATTTGGTTATATTGGCTTCATTTTTTAACTATTCAAAAATATATAGCATAATCTATGGTAGCTCTAACTTCATTAGTCACTAGAATTAGTCACCTTTTATTTTTAATAAAGAGCACCTGCCTTACCCATCCCAGATTTACTAAGTAGAAAACTAAAAAGGTGTGAGAGGGACCTGTCTTTTGGTAATCTTGTAGAAGTGATCTTGATGCTCACATTATTTTAGAAACTAGTTCTCCGAGGCATCAAGACAGTTGGTTTGCAAGATAAACACTGTGAAGGCTAAACCACTGGTCATGGTGGGGCCTCCCTGGCTCTTAAGAAAGAAATGAGCTGGCCTTGGTGGTACTTTAACATTAGAGCATCTCAATAAATATTCAAACATCACACGCTAATTTATTATTTAGATCTATTTTCTACATTGGTCTAGCTATAGATAAATATTCAATTACTTTCTTAGGTAGAGATTTTCATTCAGCCAGCTAACCCTCAGAATCGAGCCTGGGAAATTAGGGTGGTCATGGAAGGCAACACATGCTTGTCCCAAAATCCTTAGATTCTTACTTGCCATAAATAAAGGCATGGCTTGGGCCCGAGTAAAGCTTGTCACAGTCAGCGAATGTAACAGGTAATGGCAAAGGAGAACAACAGGATTCTTAAGAAGTCAGGTCCCTGTGTTCAGAGTTGGAAAGAACTCCTAGAGCTCTGGCCAGTGAATGCCCACACGAAATTAACACTGTGACCACTGCCTCCATTCTGTTACATAGTTCATATGAACAGATTAACTTGTTCAATCCTCAGCACATTCCTAGTACAGGCAGTAACTGTCCCCATTTCACAGGGAGGCACCTTACCCCTGGGCATACAGTAAGCTGAAGAATCAGAATTTAAACCTGACAGACTCCCACAACTAGGCTTAAAAGGAGTGACTAGGCTGACCAATCATCAGAGGAGGGTAGGCGAGTGCATTTCAGTTCCAGCCCTGCCATTTCACAGCTGGTTTGAATCTTTCTGGGTATCCAGTTACCCCTCTCTAAAATGGGAACAGTAAAACTCCTTCATAGATATACAGAGGATTCAATGAATCAGCAGAGAAAGACACTTAAAATTGAGCCTTGTATATAGAAGATAGTCAACTATACCAGCAAGTTATGAGGCATCTCAACTTTTTCAGTTCATTTCAACCTGCGTGACGGCCTGAGTATACTGTGAGTATAAATAAACAGAACAGAATCTCTGCTCCGAAGAAGCCAAAACAGCCCTACTTACAAAAACATTCAATCACATGAATAAATCCAAATAACACATTAGGGGTAATAAAGCATCCACTGGTTTCTACCTTATGACATTGATAACTAGCTAGAAAAGGCTGGGAAGACAGTTCTGCCCAGACAAGCATGCATTTTCAAAAATATGAGAACACGGGGTTCATCAGAAATAAATAGAAAGTGTGAGGCAGAATGTAAGTGGAAGTAAAATGACAGAGGCAGAGAGACACGCCTCATCCATTAACCGCTGAGGACCTACAGTACACCAAGCACTGTGGAAGTAGAGCTAAGCACTACGGGGAGGGTGCTTGGGAGAGAGACTTTCCGTCCTCGTGGACCTTGAGTTCTCAGAAAGCATGGGGAGCAGGAGCCCACAGCAAAGGGAACGACTCAGCAGGAGGAGTTAGAGGGCCCTGGATGAAGAATTCATACTTGAGATCTGATCAAAAAATAAGGGAGTGCTAAAGAGGGTGGGGCATGTCTTAGACAATCAGACCAGCTTATGCAAAGGCCTTGAGGCAGGAAGAAATGCATCCTGTGGAAGAAAGGGGACTTTTCAAGAGAGATGGGCACAACAGGAACTTGGAAGCCCAGTTAAGAGTTTGGTATAAAAGAGGAAGTGGCTGCACAATCAGATTCACATTGTTAAAGGATCGTTCTGGCCACGGGATGGAAAACTGACCACGGAGCAATGATGAAGCGGCAGCAGTGGGGACAAGGGAGAGTGGAGTGACCTGAGAATTGGTGTTTAGCGTTCAGACTGAGAAGTAGCAGATGAGGAGAGAAAGCAGTCAAAGATGAAGTACGGTATGAGCAGCTACGAACATGCTGGTTATTTTGTATAAAGATGGGAAATACCAAAGCAGGAGCAAGTTTGAATGGAACATGGTAAGCTCACATTAGACACAGATGGAGTCAGAGATGCTCTGCGAAATACACAAACTGAGCAAGTAGCATGGTTCACCCATGTGCTGGGAGTACAGATTACTCAGACATGGCAGCTTCCAGCCTTCCTTCTGCCCCATCTCCCCAAAAAGAGAATCTCTCCCATAGTAACTAACCTCTATCTCCCTCATCTTCAAGGGAGAATTTGGTCTTTGTTGGCCTAGTTCTTGATGCTAGGCAAAAAAACAAAGACCAGAATGGAGAAAAGATCATGGGCAAAAGATCTGGTTTGTGGGGAAAAGGTCAGATGAAAAAAGACTAGGAAGAGATGCAAGTCATGGTCCCAGGGTGAGTCTGGAGAAACCGGGAGCCTGTCACAAAGAGACTGTGCCTTGCCTGGGGAGAAGAGGGATGACGGATGTTAACCCACTGCTGAGTTATAACCTACATGCCATTATCTTCTCCAAGAAACAGGAGAGGGAGTACTGCTTTTCAAGTGACGTCAGTAGCTAGACTACATTTCTTTAAATACAACTCCAAACTGCAACCAGACCAGGCAAAGCTTGGATGTTACAGAAAACTGAGAGCCCAAAAGACAGCCCTGCGTGATCCTGCACACTTCTGACAGGCAAAACCACTCAGAAATGCAGGGTGAGAAGAACGCCGAGAACGGAGACCTGAAAAGTCTAGTAGTTAAGGGGCAGCTTGAAGAGGGACATGAGAAGAGCGACGACGAAGACACACCTGCCTTACCATCACACACTGCGCGTTGTTTTTAAAGCCTTTCTTATGCTAATCATTTTATATTCCTATTAAGAATCATCTATGGATAGCCAGGCCGGATATTACACATAATCTTTTCAGAAAGATAGAGAAATCCACTGTCAGAAACAAACATAAGGTACATACAAGATAGTTAAAGATTGTTATACAGCTAGTTTCTTAGTTCATTAAAAAGAAAATCTTGCGCTAATATATGTAGACAAGATATCATGCCTATACTTCTACTATGAATAACTACTAGGAAGATGACAATACACAATGTATCAACTATTGTAACTGTCCTAATAACCTGTTTTAAAACTCAATTTCATTATGTCTATGTTTTTTAAAAAAAGGAAAGAACTGGGATGGAGGAAAGGAGAAAAGGAAGGGAAATAAACATCTACATGTACAAGATAGCTAAGATAATTTTCCTACTAATTTCTAGTGGTTCATTGAAAGGAGCAGTCAATGTTTCATTGACCAATCTTACATTCTTACATCTGGTAATATGATCAACTTTGTTGAAGATAACAATATGTAATATAACAACCCCTGTTAATTTCCTATCATCTTGTTTTGAAATTCTGTATCATTTTTATTGTTTTAGTGTTGTTTTGTTTTTGTCTTTGTTGTGGTTATTTTGGTTTCTTCTCTTTAAAATTTAAAAAACTGCAAAAAAAAAAAGGCCTACAGATGACAAAGAGGGCCTCGCAGATTGAAGTCATTACACTTTGCACAGTGCCACTCAAAGACCATATGTCATGTCTCTGTTCAGAACATGATCATTTGAATATATCTCAGAAAACTTTATTTTTGGCCCTACTACCCACTCTAGTGCACAGTAACTTCTAGGGGCAAAAAGGGTCTTCTGCCTTCTTTGGCCCAATTGCCTGCATGTGACCTCCAGGTATCATATTCAAGAGCTTAGGCCAATTATATTGGTCTAAAACAAAAAACACAACAAAACAAAAAACCAGTATGAGGGAATATAAAATTTTGAGCTATACAAATTTAAACCCTAAAACTGCTATATGAAACTGGAAAATTAGTAACCTCCAAATTTATTCATCCTGATCCAATATACACAATGAAGCATAAACCCTATTAACACCACTTGCTACTAATGAAAATCCCTACAAGACATAATTTATGGATTTCAATACATGAAGTCCACTTTTGAAATATATTACACATTAAAGCTATGTTATCCCAAAACTTCTTTTCTGTTTGGAGAAACAAAAGAAAAACTTCCTACACAAATATTGCTGTCCTATGATAGACAACTAACTACTATCACTAAACTTTAAACTGTTTTAGAAAGATTTTTTTTTTTCCATTTCTGGTGCTGGGAATCAAACTCAGAACCTTGCACTTGCCAGGCAGGTACTGTGCCACTAAGCTATATCCCAGACCCCTAAGCTCTGTTTTAAATCACTATCATATATTTGTATAACTGAACCCTAGATTTAAATAAACTACAAGAGCATTCAAATGAATGAGCAAGAATTTCCCAGTATTAAACTAAAATCTGTTACAAAGAAAGAAAATAGATCAAGGCTCACATTTTTGCTTTGGTTTTTCATTATGCAAAGATGATGGTATGAGATCCCCAAAATTAAGAACAGAGTTTCAAAAAATGCACATAATTATCTATGAAGTTTGTAAACCTTTTACAAAGAGGTTTTGATTTTCCTATTTCAATCACTAACCAAATAAAATAAATTTCTAGTGAAGAAGAAAACAAGGTTTTAAGACTCCATATTAAACTCCTGAAATCAAACTAACATAAAGAATGTGGTTATTACAAGTTACTCAGCAGCTTACTAAAGGAAACACAACCACAAAATTCATGTTGGTATTGTTTCCAATATGGACAGAAAGTTTAAGGTCTTATAAAATAGTAAGTTTACATCAGTGAAAATTCATGATCACGTTCAGTTCTGGAATTTCACCAGAAAAGGCAAGTCAGATACCACAGTGCCACGGGATTCGTTCTGTGGAGCTGATACACCATGTGAACAACACAAAGTGCTCCTGAGGGCAGAAGCTGGCTTTCAAAAACTGCTGGAAACCCTTTTAAAGGGCTGAGTCAGAAGTATAAGTAATTTCATAACCAAATAGCATTAGAAAACCCTGTTTCAATGCCTAAATACCCATGAATCACAGCAACCTCTCAGCATGATAAACCACACAGCAACTAATTAGCTTCTAAGAAGCGCAAGAAGCTACCTGCTAATAATAATGACTTGTGAACAAGGATGATGTCCTAATTTCATTCTGCAAAGTACTGCTTTATCATCTCTAAAGAAAAACTTGTAATAAAAGGAAGTACAAACCGTCTAAGGAAACAATATCCCTCATGCCAATTATTTTCCTTTGGCTGTCTTGGCCAGCTGGTATGTTTGTATTCTTCTAAATAGTCATGTGTTTCTACTCACCAAGTTGGTAACATAACTTGGAAATCACTCTTTACTTTTTTCTGAAAAGGCTTAAGACACTCACAAAAGATGCTGGGCAACTTCAAAGCATGCCCAGCCCCAAATGCAACCCTAAATTCCCATAGCACAAGAGTCAGGTTATGAGAAAGACCTGCCCTTGGGGGTAACTAGCAAAGTTAATGTTCTACAGCCTTAGAAAATGCTTAATAAGGCAAGTCATCAGCATCCACTTAGTGAAATTTTATGGCCTCTCCCTGTAGATTACTTCAGATTATTCTATCCATCTGCCCCCATTTTTTTTTTTTTACTGGTAACAACTTAATACAGACTATATCATATTTGTTTCTCCAAAAAGAGACTATAAATTTGTCAATAGAATAATCTTCTCTCACATATCTTCTGTACAAGTTGCCAAGGTGTCAAGCCTGGGCTTGGGCATGGTGTAGGCACTTAAGTGTTATTAACTAGTACAATAGATTACACCTTCCAGTGTCATTTCCACTGGACACTAGTTTGGCATCATTATGGTACAGAATTATTTTAAATAACAGTATAATAGTTTAATATTCTTATATACATACTTTATGTACTCATTTACTTCTTCCTCCACATTTAGTATCATAAACACATTAGAATGGGAAGCCTGTAACTTTCAGGTAACAGATGTTCCATTAGGAGAACACCCATGAATTAAATTGGGTTTATACATAAAGAATCAACATTTTCATAAAAAAGGAAAGTGTGAGAACACAGATGGTAGAGGGCAGCTGAAGAACACAGGGAAGAGCCATGGTAGTGCATATCTGTAATCCCAGTACTCCAGGAAGCTGAGGCAGGAGGATCACAAATTATGGCCCTCAGTGGGCAAGTTGGCAACATTCTCTTTAAAAATGCTACTTTTTTGCTTTTAAAGAGCTGAGGATTAGGTCATGATGTCTCTGGACTCAATCTCCAGTACCACAGAAACACACACACATACACACACACATACAGAAGGAAAGAATTTCTCGATGGGATGAGATGGCAAATGAATTAATTCATACTTAGAAATTTTGTAACAGTTGAAGAGGATATAAATATAAAGGTATGATAACTATAAAATGCCACACAAGCAGAAGCTGTGCGCTCTTACACTTGACAAATGCAATGCACAAAGGTTAATAAGAAATCAATATGCTTTTCCTGAGGTAGTGAATTCAGCAAGGAGAAACACAAATGGTGCTTTGTCATCTTTAACTCTATGTGACATCTAGAGGCAAATGCTCTAGGGACAACAAATAATCTGAACTTAAATAGGAGCTAAAAGGCTGTGAATCACCTGACTATAGATTACAATTGATTAGGTGTCCATGAAACAAATGCACAATGAATATGTACAGAGTAAGATGAATAGAATTTGGCTGAAGAAATATTGATGCAATAGAATTAAAGGGTAGATGGCACAAACCAGTAAAGAAAATACTAGAGTAGAAAAAATAAAATGACAAAAAATAGTAAATGAACTCCCCAATTTTTTCTAAAGCTGTTCTTCAGTATGAGGAAAACCAAGTCTTGCCTAAGAACCATGAGGAAAGACTCAGCATAAAAAAATGAAATTACACAAAGAAATGAGTAAGAACACCAATGATTTAACACCAGGAAATATAAATAATAACAGAAATAAACACCACAATGGAGGCAGTAAGTTTAGAAATAAAACTGCATAAAATCTGAAGTATACAGCCTGAACTTGAGACTTTTTTTCAGCTTCTATTAAAATGGAAAAGGAAAGCAATATGAGAGAAATGAATGGGCTCCAGGACAGGATCTAAGAAATAAACACATCCTGGGAAAACGTATAATTTGTAAGGTCAACAAAAATTATTTTTTTTTAATATACAGGACAAGCCTCCCCACACAGTGTAAGCTTACCCACAAAATGACTACTGCTGATACTTAAGGGGAAATGTCCTGACCCAAGTATTTTATACCCTGCCGAGTTGTCTTGCACGCGTTAAGTATATGAAAGCCATTTTCTGAAAGCAAAAGAAAGATTACATGAACCACCACCACTCATGAACTATTTTTTTCTTTTTAAGCAACCTCTAAGCCAACCCTCCCTTAGCAATGACTGTGAAGATAGGGAAGTTTTAGTATAAAAGTTCACAAGACCTTTCTCTCACCTGGTCTGCTTCACAGAAACCTAGATGAGTAAGTAGACCACTTGGTGTTCACTTGTGGGTTTCCTAGTTGTTTTCTTTTCTAAATAATACATTTCTTGAGCTGCACAGAGAAAATTTCTTGACTTGCCTTATAACCACTTCAGAGCATGAGCTACTAAATTTTCTGTTTAGTATTTGGTAATAACAGCTAAACATTTTATTTACTTGGAACAATATACCTAAATACTTATTAAACAAACTTCCAACTAGTTTTTGCTAATGTTCAAAGAGACACTGACTTCAAGAGGAACATAATGTCCAATTTAATTACCACAGACCTCCATTAACAATTTCCTGTGACTTTAAAATTCTCACTGATTGACCCAGGCCAATGAGTTTTAGAAGGGGCAAAACTCACACAAAACACCCACCAACACATGGTTTCTCTTTCTCAACCTCTTCCAGTATTATTTCTCCATCTGGGGTGTACAAATGTTCCTATGTGTTAAAAAAAAGTATTAATAAAATCTGAACAAAATAAAACTTCAGGGGGAAAAGGCTTTTCTGGTTTTTGTTTCTTTGAGGTATTTTTTTGTTTATTTGGTTTTCTTTTTGTGGTGGAGAGGCTATGCTCAGAAACTAACTTTGGGTCTCACGTTTGCTAAACATACATTCCACCATTGAGTTATGCATCCAGCCCCTCCACATCTACTTCTTTGTTCAATTTTAAATTTTGTATTAATACATATTCACACTACAGAATTATTCCTTTCATCACAGAGTTGGTACATGGCTTCTGTGTCCCCTTGTTTCTGCATCCTCTTGCCCTCTCTTCCCTGCCCCCTCCTCCCCTCCTCATCCCCTTCCCTTGTGCAGAAAAGTCTGCCTTCCCTTCTCCCTATTTCTTTTTACCTACCGTTTATTTTGCTTTTTATTTATATTTTAGGTTTTTCATGTAAAAGAAACAATATGATATTTGAGCTTGTGTGTCTATTTCAGTTAACATTATGGGAATGTAAACTAGAATCATTATGGAAATCAGTATGGAGATTCCTGAAAACTAAAAACAGAAATTCCATTCAAATGAACAATTCCATTTCTAGGTATTGTCATGAAAGAGTTAAAATGTCATATGATGGTAACACACGCATACCCATGTTTATAGGAGGACAGTCCATACGAGCTAAATCTGGGAAGTGGCCCATATGCCCATCAACAGATGAATGGACAAAATATGTAGCATTTATACACAACAGAGTACAACATAAAGATGGATAAACGAGTTATTTTTAGGACGATGGAGGTACTACAACGTATGTTTTTTGCATTTTTCTTCCAACATACTTTTGAAATAGAAAAGGAAAAGTGTATTAGACCATAGTGGCAAGAATTAGAAACTACCATCCTAAAGTGAAATTAAATATGTGCTTTCAAGAGCTCCAAAATTCCGAATCATTTATCATTAATAAAGCTGAATGTGCCCAGGGGAGGTGGCACATGCCTGTAATCCCAGCACTCAGGAGGCTGAGACAGGAGGACTGCCAAGAGTTTCACACTAACCTGGGCTACATAGTGAGTTCACGGCCAGTCTGAACTACAGGGAAGACCCTATCTCCAAACAAACAAACAAACAAACAAACAAACTAACTAACTAAAAAAGGCAAAGCTAGAGCTCACTAATGACAAAATGAAATGGAGCTGCAGAGGGAAGGCCCTCAGTTTATCTTCATCAAGCTGCCAAAAATATTTTAAGTAAATACCTCTATGGTTTAATTTTAATTGAAAAAGTTGAGTATATCTCTTCCTTTCTCATCTTTTCTTGTGCTCATTAAACTTCGCTAGTACATTTTACAGACACAATAACGTTCATTATAGGCAGTTTGTACCTGTCCATGACACATCTTGCACCCACTTTGTTTCCCATTCTTCTCCCCTCCCTTCAGTCCTCTTCTTAACAAAGGCTTTGTTTCCAGTTTTCCTTGTATTTTTCTTTCCTTTCATTCCCTGTTCCCTCTCCCTTGTTCCCCTTCACATTTCCCACTTCTCCCCATTTCTCAACATCTGTTATATATCTTGGTCCTTATTTACAGCTTTGGTCTCTCACATCTGAGAAACAAGGCGGTGTCGAAACATGTATGTCCAATTTATTTCACTTAAGATGATGGTCTTGACAGGGCATAGTGGTGTATGCCTCTAATCCCAGCACTCAGGAGGCTGAGGCAGGAGGATTGCCACAACATGAATGCCAGACTGGGCTACGTAGTGAGTTCAAGGTTTGCCTGCACTACATGGTGAGACCCCGTCTCAAAAAAACTAAGAAATAGAGTATGGTTTCAAGATGCATCCATTTACCTAGAACTATCTCAAACTTATCACTTTTATGGCAAAATAGTACCCCACTGTACAAATAACCACATCTTTACCCATTAATCAGGTAAGCATTTGGATTGTTTCCAAGATTTAGCTATTCCAAACTGTGCTGCTTTAAAAATAGGTATGTACATATCACTGTAGTATGATGCTTTTTATTTTCAGGAAGATAACAAGAATGGGAATAACGTGTCCATGGGACCTCTAGTCCCAGTTTTTTGAGGAATCTCCACACCGAATGGCTGTATGAGTCTAGACTCCCACCAACAGTGGATTCCTTTTCCCCATAGCCGAAACAGCATTCGTTATCAGTTGATTTCTAGATAATAATCATCCCTTCTGGAGATGGAATCTCAAGGCTGTTTTAATTTGCACCTGGCCTAACAAGTGATGTTCAACTTTTTCCATTTATTTGTTTACCGTTTCTGTTTCTTCATCTGAGAAGTGTGTATTCATTTCAGATGCAGTTTTGGATTGGGTTTTTGAATGTGGGGAGTCTGACTTTGAGTTCTTTATGTATACTCGATATTAGTACTTTGGCTGAAGAATAGTTGGCAAAGATTTTCTCCCCACTGTGGGCTGTCTCTCACTGTTGTTAGTTGCTTTTGTTGTGCAGAAGCTTCTTAACAAAATGAGATCCCAGCTGATTCCTTGTGATATTTTCTGTATGACTGGACTTTTGTCCAAGTCTTTGCCTACACCAATGTCTTCCAGAGTTCTACTTAGTCCATCTTCCAGCAGATTTAGTGGCTCTATTTTACTATTTAGACCTTTGATTCATTGTGAATTTAGTACATAGTAAAATATAATGGGTCTTATTTTAATCTTTGGAATGTGGAAAAACCAATTCCTCCAACACCTTTTTTTTTTTTTTTTTGAGACATTCTTGAGGCTGGTCTTCAGCCAACTATGTAGACCAAGCTGGTATGAACTCCCAGTGATCTCCCTGCCTCAGGCTTCTGAGAGTAGGACTGCAGGCCTGCACCACACACCCAGCCACCCAACACCATTTAGTAAAGAAGCTGTCTTTCTTCCAGTGAAGATGTTTGGCTCCTTTGTCAAAGTAATGTGGCTGAGCATATCTGGAGTTGTTTCTGCATCTTCTAACCTGTTCCACTGATCCTCAAGTCTCTTTTTTGTTTGTTTTGCCACTACCATGCTATTTTTATCACAGTATCATAATTTCAAATTAGGGATTGTGATGACCCCTGTGACTTGCCTTTTTTGCCCAGAATTGCTTTTGCTGTTCTAGAACTCTTCTGGTTCCAAATGAATTTTTGGAATTTTCTTTAATTCTGTGAGGTATGTTATTGGTATTTTGATAGGGATTGCATTAAAACTGTGTAAGAATTTTGGGACGTATACCCATTTTCACTAAATTGGTTCTTCCTACCAAAGAGGGAGTATCTTTCCTATTTCTGATATCCTTTTCAATATTTTCAGAGTACTGTAATTTTCAACATAAAGGCATTTAATTTTCTTTCATTAGATTGATTCCTAAGTATTTCGTTTTTTAGGATGCTATTGCAAAAGGTGATGTTTCCATAATCTCTCTACTCGGTTTGTTATTTGTGTACAGGAATGCTATTCATTTTTGAGGACTGACTTCACATCCAGCTACGTGAATTCAGTTATTAAAACTACAAAATTTTTGATGGATTTTGGGGTTTTCTATGTAGAGTATCAGGTCATCTATCAATAATGATAATTTAACATCTTCTTTCCAATCCTTATTACTTGTATTTCTTTATCTTGTCTAATTGCTCTGCCTAATGTTTTCAGAACTATACTGAATAAGAGTGGCGATAGTGGACATCTTTGCCTTGTGTCTAATTTTAGAATGAAAGATTTCAGTTTTTGTCTATTTAATATGCTGTTAATTGTTGGTTTGTCATAGATAGATGGGTTTTATCACGTGGATAAAGACCATCTATTCCAATTTTCTTTGTCAAATGCTTTTTCTGCATAGACACTACTGCAGTGATCATGTGGTTCTGTTAATGGTTTATTACATTTACTGATTTGCATATGTTGAACCATTCCTGCAATCCTAGGATGAATCCTACTTGGTCATGGTGTATAATCTTCTTGTTGATTTGCTGCATTCTGTTTGCTAGGACCTTACTCAGGATTTTTGCATTTATGTCCACTAGGAAGATCGGGATGTAATTCTCTTAGTTGGGTCCTTCTCCAGTTTTGGTATCAAGGAAATGTTTGCTTCCGGAATGAATTTGGGCATATTGCTTGCCTTTCAATTATATTAAAGGGTTTGAGAAGTAGTGGTGTTAGATCTTCTCTAAATTTCTTGTAGAATTCAGCAGTCAATCTATCAGGGCCTGGGCTTTTCTTTGGTGGTAGGTATTTAATTGCATCTTCAATTTCATTGACTGATACTGGGTTAGTTAAAATTTTTTATATCTTCTTGATTCAGCTTTAGTAATTCATCTATATCTAGGAATCTGTCTAATTCTTCTGTGTTTTCCATCTTATTGGAATACAGGATCCCAAAGTAGATACTGATGATCTTCTGCATTTCAGCAGATTTGTTGTGAGTTCACTTTTCATCCATACTTGCATGGATTTAAGCCTTTTCCTGTATAAGGTTGCCTAAGGGTTTATCACTTCTACTCATTTTTGAAGAATCAACTCTTTGATTCTTTGTATTATTTTCTTAATCTCCATTGCATTAACTTCTGCTCTCATCTTTATAATTTCCTCCCTCATATGAGCTTTTGGCTTGACTTGCTCTTCTTTTTCTAGAAACTTGAGGTTAAACATTAGGTTATTTGAGTTCACTCTGTTTTCCTAATCTGGGAATTCACTATAAATTTCCCTCATAGGACTACTTTCATTGCATCCCATAAATTCTAGTATGTTTTACTGGCATTGTTTAATTTTAGAAACTTTCTAATTTCTTCTTCAATTTCATCTGCAACAACCAAGATGAAATTGTTCAGAAGGGTATCATCTAATTTCCATGTGTTCATTAAGTTCTTATAGTTTCTTTTGCCATTGATTTCTAATTCACTGCACTATGGTCTGACACTACAGATAATTTCAATTCCTTGACATTTGCTTAAGCATGTTCTGAGTTATTATGTGATCCATTTTGCAGACTGTCCCTTGTACAGCTGAGAAAACACATATGGAACACTCTGTAGACATGTACTAAGTCCTTTTGTTACAAAATTTGGTTCAGCTCTGACAATTCTTTGTGGATTTTTTGTCTAGTTGATCTATTTGTGACAATGAATTACTGATGTCCCCCATAACAATTGTGTTAATTCTTGATTTTTCATGTCCATTATGTTTTATATAGACAAGTGCCCTGGTACATGTTGCATATATATCTATGATCATCTCTTCCTCTTGGATTGTCCCCTTAACAAGGATGTAGTGACCTTGTCTTTCCTGATCCATCTTGGCTTGAAATCCACTTTGTTTGCAAGTAGAATAGCTACCTTTGATTTTTTTCCAGGCTTCTGTCACATGGAATATTGTTTTCCACCCTTTGATTTTCAGTCTATGAATTTCTTTTTCAGTTAAATGTTTCTTGTATGCAGCATACTGTTGGGTCTCAATTCTCAACCCATTTAGCCAGTCTGTTTCTTTTGATCGCTGAATTGAGACCATTAACAATGATGGTTATAACTGATATATACTGACATTCTTCATGTTACCTTCCTATTGTTGGTTCCCCTTTCTTCTCCTCTATTTAATTTCTTTCCTTGCTTGGTGGATTCATTCTATTTGGGTTCACGGGGTGGTAGACCTTGTTATCTCTTACTAGAATGTCCTTTAGAACAATCTGGCATGCTGGTTTGGTTGTCATGAATTTCTTCAGGTGTTACTAGTCTTGGAAATATCTTAATTCTCCATTAATTTTGAAACATAGTCTTGTGGGGTACACCATCTGTGTTGAAGGTTGTTTTCTTTTAGGGTTTGAAATACTTCATCCCAAGCTCTCCTTGACTTGAAGGTTTGTATTGAGAAGTCTGCTGTAATCCCAGTGAGTTTTTCTTTATAGGTGATTTCTTTCTTTTCTGTAAAATCACTTAATCTTTTGTTTTTGTGTTGACTTTCTGGAATCTTGACTATTACATGCTTTACTGTAGATGTTTTTTATTATGGCTAACTGGCATCCTATATGCTTCAGTTACTGTAGGTCAAATTATTTTTTCCTGCTTGGGAAGTTTTATGCTTTTACTTCTGCATAAATTTTTTTATATCATTTGCACTATCTCCTACTTTTTCATTGACTCTAATCAATCTCGTATTATTCTTTGCATCATCTAACAGTTGTTGGATTGATTTTTTTGTGGTCCCTTGCTATTTTTAAGCAATCTTTCTTTTCTTGATCACTGACCCCAATACTGTCTTCTACATCTGATACTGTCTTCATATTGGCTCATTCTGGTGTCTGTACTTTCAATGGAATTTTTAATCTCCTGGATATGTGATTGAATCTGTTTCACAGATTCCATTTCTTTCCTGCATTGGGCATTCACGGTTTCCATCATTTTCCTAAACTGATCTTTTTTTTAATCTCTATCTGCTCTAGAGTCACTAACCATGCCTTTCATTATAGTTTATCAATCCTGTAGTTATCTGAGAAATTATTTTTGATTTTTTTTTCTTGAGCCTCATTCATCTGAGCAGAATTTGTTACTTCTGCTGTTACTAGTTAAGACAGTCTAGGTCAGTGGCTTTCAAATTGTTCCACCTCACTGCACCCTGGTTTTAGCTAGGAAGTCTGCAGCTTTAGTTGCACTTATATTCAGGCTGTTTCCTGGCTATGAAGCTGGAAATCAATTTGTTCAGCCTGCAAAACTCCATGTGTCTTGTGCTGGTTTGAACTCAGCTCCTTGACCTCCTGCTGACTTGATCTTCATTTACTGAAAATTACTTTAATGGGCATAACCAACTTCCTGTTTTGTTCTTCATTTAGCAGATATGCATACATAACTCCAGGCTGCCTAACTGATTCTTTGAAAAGAAAGATACTCATAGTGAAACATTTCACTGCATTTGACCATACTGTTTTTTCCTATGGGATCTCACTGAATAGATGGCTTATGATAAATATTTCATAAACAAATCACATGAATCTGAAAAGTGCAGTATCGTCCCTCTTAAGCTTGCTTTACAATAAGCTGATTAAAATGAACTTGTTACTTCCCATGGCTTATAAACATCATTTCACTCTATCAATCTAGTAGCAGCTCCAACTCAGGTAATAAAATCTAGCTGTGGCCCAAATTAGCCAGCATTAATGATGGTATGTATTATCTTCTATTTTTGCCCACCCCAGCTTGGAAATAATGACAAAGCTAGAAAAGAAGTATTTAATTCCTTTGACCCATGATTAGGTAAAATGACTTCTGAAACTACTTCTTACACATAAACTTACTGATTTAATTGCAGAAATGTGTAACAATGTATTCCTCTTGATTGGAGTTTACAAAATCACCATTTATAAGAATGCTAATGGCACATTTTAATAGTTTTTATTTATATGAAGTCAACATCCTTTTCAAAAGAATATGTAGAAAAGTGAACTGGCAGATATATAGATAAAAATGACATACAGACAGATGTCGAAAATGAAGAGATAAAAGGTAAATAACGTGATAGATTCACATCTAAGGATTTATACTGCTCATTGTCAAAGAGCTAAATCAACTTGGTGAAAACTCCTTTAAATGTAAAAACTCAGAGGGGACCTTTGACAAAGAGGCCAAGAAGATACACTGCAGAAAAACGTTTCCTTCACAAACACTGGTAGAAAAACTAGCTATCTGCAAGCAGGTTTAATCCACATCTGCATCTCTTACTATGAACTAAAGTGAAATCAAAATGGATTAAAGATCTAAATACTAAAACAGAAACAATCTGCTAGAAGATACAGTAGATAAAACTACTGAAGACACAGGTGTAAGCACAGACTTTCTAAACAGAACCCCAACAACACAAGAAATAACATCAAGGATCAATCAGTAGGGCATTTTATAAAATTTAAAGTTTTTTGCACACCAAAGGAAATAAATAGCAGAGTGAAGAGGCAGCCTACAGAATGGAAAGGATTTTTGTCAGCTATTCTTTGACCATATCTAGACTATGTAAAGAACTCAAAAAATTTAGATCCCCCTAAATTAAAAAAATGGGCAACTGACATGAATACACTTCTCAGAAAAAGTATAAATGGCCATTAAATATATTAAAAATGTCCACTGTAATGGGCCATCAGAGAAATGCGAATTAAAACAACACTGAAAGCCCATCTTACTGCAGAGATACTGGCCACCAAATAATACATGCTGGTACGGTTGGGGCAGGAACTTCTACATTGTTGGTGGGAATGTAAACTGTATTACCATTATGAAAATCAGTATTGAGCTTACTCAAAAACCTAAAAATAGAAATTTCATTTCACCTGCATATTCCCCTTCTAGGTATCTTCCCAGAAGATAAAGATGTAACAGGACAATGATACTTATACACCCATGTCGGTAGTGGCACAACTCATGATCTTGGAAGTGGCCCATATATCTATCAATAGATGGATAAAGAAAATGTGGTATTTTACATACAACAGAGTACTATCCTGCCATAAAGAAGGATAAATTTGAGTCATCTGTAGGAAAAGAGCTATAGCTTGAGACAACAATTTAAATGAAATAAATTAGACACACAGTTTAAATATCTCATGGTTTCTCTTAAAAGAGAAACTTAAAGTACAAATAAATTCAATAGCAAAATAAAAGACATAACAGGAAACAAGAAAATATATCCTTTGCAAAAAAGAAGGGGACCAAGGGATGGACGGAGGAGAGAGAAGGGGAATGAAAAGGAATTAAGATGTGTTATGTCCATGTACCAGCTTCCCATGATGGATGTCATCATTATGTACTGAAAATATGTCACCATAAAAAATTTTTAAGTGTAAAAACTTACACGCTCCCTTTTATCTTGGAACCTAGAAAGATCCCAATTAGAAGAGGTTTCCTTTTTTCAAATGTGTTCAAACTTTAAGCTTAATTTTCATATATTATAGGAAGGGATCAGAAATCAGAGAGGAAAGGAAATTTTCATATATATCCATTCCACTGGGACACTATGGCCATTCTCAATCAATACACCCAGAAGACAATATGAGGGCACCTTCATTGTGCTGCAGGAAAGTAACTGTTAACCTAATTTTCTAACTTAAAAAAGAAAAACCACAAAATTCAGGCATGGTGGTGCACATTTGTAATCTCAGCACTAGGGAGGCTGAGGCAGCAGTGTCAAGTGTTTGAGGCCAGCATTGACTACAAAGCAAGACCCTGTCTCAAAATGAAACCACCAGAAAAGGAAAATAGCACAGGAAACATTAGCAAGATAGTAAAGACAAACAAAAACCAAAAAAGACAGTAGTAGCAGCATACAGTATACAACTGCAAACTCAAGGAAAAAAACAATCAAAATGCTAGACAGATAGACATTAACAGGCCTGAGGGATGAAGGAAGGCTTGAGCGTACCAAGCATAGCCAGTTAATTACAGAAAGACTTCAGTGCATAATAGTTATAATCACTGGGAGGTCTCAGACCTAAAGGGATCCCACAGAGCACAGTGACATTTTAAGGTTATACACTGTGTATATATGGTCATCCTGGCCCAGGGCACAAAGTACCAGAACCAAGGTCCTCAGTGCATCAGGACTCTGCTTCCAGGTAACAAAACAGAATGACAGAACTAAAGTTGGAAAGCTGTTAAAGGGAGTTAATGTGCTCTGAGTAGAAGATAAAGATACTTTAACTTCAGACATGAGTAAAATCTCTACAGTAACTACTAAAACAAAAATGCAAACACAACATAACTTTCATACTAAGAGCAAAGCTCCATATCATTTCTAATTCTTTTATTACTTTATATTTTCTTAATTGTTTGATCAAGCCTGCATTCTTTTTTTTTAATCTTGCATTCTTCTATCTGGTAATCTGAGCAACTTCGTGGAAGATAACAATATGTATATAATTATAATAAAATATGTATATAATTGTATATAATATGTAACAATATAACAACCATTGTTAATTCCCATCATTTTGTTTTGAAATCCTCTATTGTTTTCATTATTTTTATATTGTTGTCTTTGTCTTTGTTGTTATTTTTTAAATTCTCTTTAAAATAAAAAAGGGGGAGGAGAAACAAGAGGAAGGGGGAGGAGAAGGGGAGGGGAAGAATGAGGAGGAGGTACAGTGAAAGAGGGGGAAGAGAGGAGAAAAATTCAAAGCGACAAACAGAAAAGAAAGTTGGGAGAGAAAAGGTGGCATAAAGTAGTGGATATAAATTCATTCAAATCGATACTTATGTCTGTTATAGAAGCAAAGAGAAATTTCCCCTCTAGCCACCCCCAGGGTTGGCTGGAATAAACTGAGACACGCTGACTGGAGAAGAGACACATAAATTTGTTACGTGCACAGAGGCAACCACAAAGCACAATTACCCACGAGCTCAATATGACTCAGAAACTTACCCACGCTTTCTATAGAGCAAAGGGAAAACTAAAAGTGCGGGTAACTTCATGGGGCTGTGAATTATAATTGGGACATAAATTAGACTGTTCAGTGATCCTTCTCAGGGATCTGAAGGGGCCTCCAGGACAGATACTATCTGATTAGGAAACTGAATATGGGCACATTCTGAGTATGGCTACTCTCCACCTGAGTATGGGTACATTCCTCAGTCTTCCTTCTGAAAGATAATGGGATTTTAGGGTGCGATGGAAAAAAATTTGTTCTTTGTTGTGGTCTGGTCCAAATGCAGAGGAGGGAATTCCAGACAGAGCCACTCCTGACTTGGGCAGACAGAAGCAACACAGGTCAGGAGGACCTTGATTCCATACCTGCTTTTCAGGACTTTTAATATCCTTTAGACCAACCTGCTTATCAAATGCAAAAATGCAATATTGGTAGTATCATTCTCTAAGGTCCAACAGTGTAAATGGATCAAATATATCCACTTTTTAAAAAGCAATCAGCTTAGATTTAAAATGTATACTTTACATTTGTACAGGAAATATAAGCATAAAGGACAGGGAAGAGCTGAGGCAGAAAGGTCTCTTGAGCGTAGGAGTTGGATCCCAGCCCGAATAACAGAATAAGATCCCCTCTCTCAAAAAGAAAGGATAGGAACTAGACTAAAAGCAAAACATGAAAAAGATACACAGGGTAAGATCTAAACAGAACGAAGCTAAGGCAGTCATATTAACCAGACCATGCTAATGGCATCTGTGGTGCTCTGAGGCAACAGGCCTCCCTCTAAAGAGGACATGGGGACCACAACCTTGCAGATTCTTAGCCACAGCTGCTCAGCAAGAGAGTGGGAACAGATTAACAGCTGAAGGGCTAAAGAGGACACCACACTGATGACAAGGCTGAGACTAGGACACGATGGAATCCAGGCTGACTTGGCCCAGAGCCTGGTTGGTCACTGGCTCAGTTCTGCTCTTGCCAGAGGCCCTGGGGGACATTCTTATCACTAAGCCAGGCCCCAAGAGGTCACTACCCCTTCCCTGGACAGTTTCCTTTCTCATCTAGCTTATTCTATAGTAACAGTGTCCTGGCTATACAGATGTTCCTGGTTTTTGAGGTCAGCAACATTGGTCAGTAGAGTGATGAGGCAGATAAGAGTACATTCCATACCTTTAATGAGTAGCAGGCACTGAGCTAAGACCCTGGAATAAGCCTGCCCTTTGTTCCCAAAGTGGTCTCTGGAAATGACAGAGCAACCAGGATTATATAAAGTTAAACTGCATGTCAGAAAAATATACAGAGCAAAAGTTGACAGAAACACGAGGAATAGAAAACATACAAGCAGAATGAGAGACAGTGACACATCTAAGTCAGTAGCTAGTAAGGTGAGCTAAATGAAAAATACAGATGTGACTAACACAATTGAAGGGATCATGTATCTATTTTATAAATACTACATCCAACAAGTGAAGAATCTGCATTAAATTTAAAAACATACTTTTAGAAACTACCTTAATGAACCATAAAACAATCTTCAGCATACAGCAAATAGCTAAATTATGGAAGTTATTATCAATATTTTAATTTTTATATCAGAAAACAAGAAAAACATAACAAAATCAGCTATCAGAAGAATTTAGGAAATGAAGAAAATTGCCTTTAAAAGCAGAAGGAAACTGACACTAAAAAGCAGTTACTAAAATGGTAGACAAGCACACAACAGAGCATTCAAAAGCCAAACACTGATTCTTTTAAAATATTGTCAAAGTTCAGAAATAGCTGAAAAAGTTGGTCAAGAAAAAGACACCTTAAACAATCCATATCAAGGATGAAAAGAGAGAACCTAACTGCAAAAACTGGGCCATGAGAAACAGTAAGTATCACCACAAAACTTATTCCTCTAGATTTAAAAACCAAGACGAAATAAGACATTCTTGGGAAAAAAATTATCCAGGAATAAAGAAAACTTGAATTGTCCTATAACAATTAAGGAAACTGAATTAATGTTAAAAAATAAAACTATTCCCCTAAGAAAAACTCAAACTCTAGATGACTTCATTTAATTAGTTCCACCAAACATCCAAAAAAGAATTCCATCTTCAACCAACTTGTTTTACAGTTTCAGAAAAGGAGTGGTATTTTCAATCATGGGCTAAAATAGTTAAGTAGTACCAGGAATTGAATTCAGAACCTCACACATATCAGGCAGGTGCTGTGCCTCTGAGCTATATCCCCAGCCTATTAGCTTTGTGTACACTGTTGGGAAACAATTCAAGGATCTCTCGCACCTTTCCACGCCTTACAAGTTCATAATACCTGGCCTTTTTCCTCACACTGTCTTCACAAAGCATTAGCAGAGCAAACAGCTCTGTGGGGCAGAAATAGTGTCTCCCTCCAAAACAGGGAATAATGGTCCTCCACGGTAATGGATCTAGAAGGTCTGACACAAACTGAAAACCATAAGAACCAAAGAAATTGTTTTGTCTGGGAAAGTTAACAAGTCACAAAGCAAACAACACAGATAAGTTCTATTTGCCCACTGAGCACTGCACATGAAGTACCAGCTGAAGAGCACAGGGACAAAGTGTTCCTGTCCAAATGCATCCATATCAACTTAACAAGTTTCAAAGTAGTCAAGTACGATGGAAAGACTCAAATTCAGAATATAGTCTTGAAGATAGTGACTACATCTTCCTCCTGCTCAAAATATACCTTTGCTTACTGCCCATTTTTAAAATTTTGTATGGGATCTTCTGTGATAACACAGCCCACTGTGTATACAAGTGTTACCTCTGGCAACTGAGACTCAGAAAACACAGGCAAAAATGATTGTTCATTCTCTGGGTATCGTTATTGTTGCGCAGAACAAACTAGCCAACTCTCACCCTGGGATACTGTCTTCTACCAGAATCAAGGAACCTAGGGTATGTTAATTTGCTTGCTTGTATGCAGCATAATATCTCAGACTCTTCACAGTCCTTGACAAGTCCAACTCTAAACAGGCCAGTACAGGGCCTATACCAGTAAAGAACACTTGAAAAAAATCCTAAAATCTATGGGCAACCAAATCTACGTAAACATGCACACTGATATATACATCGATGTCCCTGTAACACATAAACTTCCAACACAATGTCAACTAATTACTGCAAGAGATAGAAGAAATGTCAGGTTTATATCAATAAATACACAAACACATAAATGAAATCCAATGTCCATTCACAATTTTCAAAATCCCAACTAAAAATAAATGATGGCTACATTTCATAAAAATCCACAGCAAACATCACTCTACACTGTAAATGATGCAAACACTGTGTGACCCTGGGAACAAGATGCTGCTGCTACCCCATGTTTACTCAATGCCAGAGGCTCTAGTCAGTGCAGTGACACAAGAAAACATGTGATCTGGAAGGAAGGGAACCAACATTCCCACATAATATATTTTTACATAAAAATCTACAGAAATGTTATCAGAATTGAATGGAAGCATTTAGTGATATAACTAGCCTAAAACAAAAAAAGCCAGCTGTGGTAATGTGTATCTACCCTTAGCTATGTGGGAGGCTGAGGCAGGAAGAAGGCTTACCCCTAAATTCAAGGCCAGCCTGAGCTACACAAGACCTCATCTCAAAGGAAAGAGAAACCCAATAAAAATCAGCACATAAAATCTATCCTAAGGAAATCTGTTCTAAAACAAAGAACAGATGGGATGAAGGAAAGTAGAAAAAGACAAAAATGTATGTATGTATATATGAATATGCATATATGCAGGAGGGCTAACATGGTTCTACTATTGTATTATATCACTTAATGCTAAGCAATAATCGATGACGGGTTATTTGATCAATCTTGTATGTCTGTATGTGTTGTCCTGAACACACACTTCGAAGATATCAATATGTAAAGCAGCAACTAT
>PVLD010003828.1:0-70901 GCA_004027595.1 Dinomys branickii | reverse complement strand
GTATCACCTTGTCTATAGATTAGTTGTGATTGTACTATTTTTTATGCTAATTGGTGTCTGTTTGTCAATATGTTTTTGTACTTTTATTAAAAAAAAAAAAATCTATCCTACATCACCACAGCAGCATAATAAATTTTAAGGAGTTGGAAATGCTAAATACCTTGAATTATTACACGCTGTATGTTTGTATCAGATTATCACACATACCCATAAATATAATAACTATTTGTAGATTAAATTTAGAACAGAAAAAACTAAATTTTTGTGTAAATTTGGAGCATAATTGTTATTTTACACTCAAGGATTTTATCAAAAAAAATTTATACTCGATGATGAATTTGAAAACTTCTTACGATTTTTTCCCCTAACAGTTTTCTTTTAAACATGGTTACTCAAGGTAATTTTCTTCCTTAGCAATGTGAAAAATTATCCTATGTAATAAAATTTAGCCATTGGTTCTAATTCTGAAAATAACCCTAAGATATTTTGTAGAGTTGATTTTTAAATGTTTTTAATTACACCATTCTGTTTCTGAAAATCCTCAAATACAGTGTAGAGAGTCATGCAGGTTTTTTTTTTTATTTTGCACTATCAACAAATGACGCTTTCTCCACATCACCTCCCATGTTCACAAGCCATGGATATTTTGCTCTTTCTTTCAGAAACTAAAAAGTAAGAAAACACAAATTTGAGCTTTTCCTGACGCTGTATTCACAGTAATTTTGATTTCTGGCCAAAGCAGTATCCCAGCTATCAACTGGGAGAACTGGAAGCTTTGTCTCATTACAAAACTATTGTCTCTCATAACATACCTATCTTCTATCTTGAACACATTATGGGTTTGCTTTTGGCAGTATTACTTGAAGCCACCAGGAATTCATTACTGCACACAGAGGTAGGAGTTCAATTTTGAATACTCAGTTGGATTACTGCCATTCATTAAAAGGTACATTCCCTCTACCATACTTCCTCTTCTTAACATCTTTATATATTTTCTAATCCCCAAACATAATATATACCTATCAATATTCAGGAATTCTTTATTGTCATAACAATGAAATCATAATTTCTACTTAACAGATTTTTTAAAAATCCTTGACCTTGGTCTAGTCCCAGGTACAGGGGAAGCTGAGACAGAAGGAATGCTTGCCTGACCCCTCTCCAGTATTCCTTCTAGGCTCTGGCAACCACTATTCTAAACTCTATATAAAATCCAGATGTGTGAGAACATGAAATACCTGCACCTGGTTTTTTTTCACTTAAATCAATGCCTCCAGCTCTCCAGATTGCCATAAATGACAAAATGACAGGATTTCATTCACTTTTACAGCTGAATAATATATCATACTGCATTTTCTTTTTCCATTTGTGTATCAGTAGGCACACAAGTTGATTCCACATCTTAGCTACTGCAAGAAACCTGCAGTGCAAGCATCTCATTGATAAGACAATGCCTTTTCCTTCCTCCTTATGCGCAATAGTGGGACTGGGAGTCATGTGACAGTTCTTGGTTTTCCAAAGAA
Organism: Dinomys branickii; assembly: GCA_004027595.1. Taxonomy (NCBI): domain Eukaryota; kingdom Metazoa; phylum Chordata; class Mammalia; order Rodentia; family Dinomyidae; genus Dinomys; species Dinomys branickii. The sequence goes on along the minus strand of PVLD010003828.1, from coordinate 69,378 downwards.
CCTCCTTATTGTTTTCTAGAAAGGGCTAGGCCTGGTGGTGCACGTCTGTAATCCTAGCATGTGGAAGGCTGAGGCAGGAGGATCACAGTGAGTTTGAGGACAGCATGGACTACATAAGCAAGTTCAAGGTCAGCCTCAACTAGATAGCAAGAATGTCTTTCAAAAGAACAAAACAAACAAAAGAATAGCTGTGCTATTTTTCATTGCCAGTAGCAGTTGAGCATTTTTTTCATGTACCTGGCCATTTGTACATTATCTTTTGAGAAAAGTCTATTTTTATTAATTGCCCATTTTGAATAATTTTTTTTGCTGTTTAGTTTTTTCAGGTCCTTCTATCTTTTGGCTATTAATGCCTTGTTAGATAAATGGTTTGCAAATGTTTCCTTTCACTCTGCAGTTTGCCTCTTCATTGTGTTGGCTGTTTTTTTTTTGCTGTGCAGAAGCTTCTTTGTTTAAAGACATCACATTTGTGTTATTTGGTTTTCTTGCCTATGTTGATGTTGCCCCATTGTTGTGCCCTCTTCAATTTCTTTCATCAACGTTTTATAATTAACATATAGATCACCCATTTCCTTGGTTACATTTATTCTAGGTTTCTTTTTTGTAGCTACTATAAGTGGGATTACTTTCTTAATTTCCTTTTCAGCGTTTATTACTGATACACAAAAATGCTACTGGTTTTTGTATGCTGATTTCATACTCTGTAAATACTAAATTTGTTAATTAAATATAACAGTTTTGGTGGTAGGGTCTTTGGATTTTTTCCATAAAAAAGAATCATGTCATCTACAAACAGGGATAATATTACTTCCTCCTTTCCTATTTGATATCATTTAGCTCTTCTCTTGACTAATTGCTCTAGCTAAAACTTGCAGTACTGTGTGGAAGGAGTAGTGACAATGGACATCAGAATTCTTCCATTTGAAAGCTGATACTTCATTTACCTCTATGAGAACTTAGTAATGTAAGAATAAAAATCACTGTATCTTAAAGTGACATTTACAAAAAAGTTAACCTGTTACCTAGATCCATATAAAACTACCATTTTTCGAGAATCTATTCTACAAATTTCTGTGAATTCCTTGTACACAGACACCTCTTCATTAGCCAATCAAATGACCACTCCATTTTAGCTCATGAAGTGGTACAAATCTTTGTATTTAAAGCTAGGTGTCTCCCAGGAAATTCTGCAGATTATTGATTGCACCACAGTTTGCAACACTTCTAAAGCAAAAGGACAGAGAAACCAGTTCTAAGACTACTTTCTGGACCTTTCACAAACAACTTGCTTCAATATTTACTTGAAACTCAAATCTGTTTTCCCTTTGATAGGCAGGAGAACAAGGAGATATTCCTGCCAATGATTCACTGAAGCATAATGTCTACATCTAAATTAGCAAAAAACAGGAAAAAAAGCAGCTGCTACATCTCTATTCAGAACCACACAGCAGCTGCGAAGAGTTTCATTCTCACCCCAAGTCAGTACGTCAGAACCCTTGCCCAGAAGCGCGGCAGCACCTCCCATACTAACCGCAGAAACTCCGTGGCTTTGACGACAGCCACAGCTTCTACCTGGGCTATTCATAACGAAGAGCGACGCCAAGGAGAAAAGTCACAGAGGATAATTAGGTGTTCAAAGCTCCCGAAATGTGAAAGGCTTACCTTTCTGTTTTATTCAGTTATGCAAAGTAAACTATAACTACATAATTTCATTAACTACTCTTCTTGGTGAAAACCAAACATCAATGCTTACGTAAAACATAAACTTAGTATTGTGTATTTATAACATGAGATAAAATATATAAAATCATTAAGTGAATTATTCAGTGCTTCAGTTTATATATACTGTATTTAAATGTGTTACAATCCCATACAGTAGAGATTATTGTCCATATATCTTTAGAGGAAACACAAGCTCAGATTAGCTAAAAAAAAAAAAAAAGAAAATGAAACATGAACCTAGGATTATGTTTTCCCTCTCGCAGACCTTGTGGGAGAAATCTTCAGCATGAACAGAAATACATATTTTTAAATATAAGGTTCAGTTGCCATGACTGAGCCATTTTAAATTTTTAACATATTTCAAAAATAAATAATAAAGGCTATTTTGATGTATTTCAATATTATGAAAAACACATAATACGGAGCAGTTAATGATGAAAGGAGAAAGGATAAAATGACAATAATCTCTGAGAAGCACTCATGGACTCCAGAAGTGCAAAGAATTTCTTTTCATATCAAGGGGTCCTTATTACACCTAACGCCCCAGTTTTCTCCCTCATTAAAATCACCAAAACAGAAAACATTACAAGCCAGCTTCATCTCACAGTGGTTGCTCAATACATCAAGTTTCTATCATAAATGGAACAAAATATTTAATCAAAACTGCTATTATTCTGTGACACACTGTTCAAAGCTACAATAAGGTAGTGTTAGTGTTAAAAGGCAACAGCAGAATCATGGCAAATGATTAAACCTGCAAATTGATGGTTAATTAAGTCAAAATTTATTAAGTTAAAATTCAATGTAAAAATTGTGTTGAAGAAAAAAATTTAAAGCTTAATGATGCCAATTAAAATGAACACTTTAAAATATAAATGCTGATAGCTTGAGAATTAAATAGTAAAAAAAACTCCTTCCAAGTTTATTTATTTCCAGCAAATACTGTGTACAGTCTATACCAGTGGTGATGAACCTGTGGCATATGCGCCATAGTCAGCTGTTATCACTGAAAGCTCTAAAAGGTTCCCATCACTAGATACTGACGACACCAAAAAGTTACAGCTAATCTTAAACAGCTTCAAGTCCAGCTACTGAGCTGAGACACTGGAGCACTAATACTAACTGAAATAAAAGCAAAATAAAGGAATTCCTAGCTCATAGCGGGCTGCATGAACAGGAAAAACAACAAGAAAGTAATACATTGCTCAGATTATGCAATAATTATAGATGATTCTGGTTATATAACCTAAATGTGTTATCTTGCAAAATCTGCCCCTTTAGAAACCTGTTAGTGATCTTCTAGGATACAATAAAAATTCTACATGGCACAGACACCTTTTAACTTCCCTGCTGCAATTTGAAAGGACTCAAAATGCCTAATTATTTTAAGGATGGGAATATCAGACTGTGATACTTTATTACAAAAGGTAACCACAAAGGCAGGGATGGTAGCACATACTGTAATCCCAGCACTCTGGGAGGCTGAGTTAGGAAGATCACAGGTTAAGCAAAGCCTAGCCAGATTAGTGATTTACCAAGACACTGCTTCAAAAAAAATTTTTTTAAGTGGGGAGGGGGCTGGAGATATAGCTCAGTGGAAAGGCCTTGGATCCCCTGTCCCCGCACACAAAGCAAGCAGACTCTTAAGCACAGTAATGACTTTCTGGATATGTACTATGAGCCAGGTTTCACAGATATGTTTCCTTTTCATTCTCAGCACAGTATTTTGTATTAAGCCCATTTTACAACTAAAAATTAAAAGCCTGCATGTGATCAATGAAATATTCCAAGTCATACAGTTAATAGGTAACAGAACTTTAATCCACATAGTCACTCTTAGGTACCCAAAGAATCTATCTGAAATTAAACTTAACTAGAGCTTTCAAAAAAATTCTTAGAAACTTACATATTAAATCAATTTAAAAAGCTGGAGACACAGCTCAGTAGCAGGATGTTTAATATGCAGGAGGCTCTGAGGCTTAATCTTCAGAAAGCACATACATGAACATGTGTTCTGCTTCACAGTAAGCTGAACCTTGTAAATTTTAGGTACTTTCCCATAAATTTAAAATGACGAAAGTACTCAACAAAATTAAATGGTAAACATGACTGATAAATATTAAACTATCTCAGTTCTCTTATGTGCTTTTTATCATCCATTCAATGATAAAAGTAATAAAATTTCTCCAAATCGGGTTTGTGAGAAAGGGCTTGGCAGTGTCATAGTAGTCAGGAGCTGCCCAGACACTTCTTACGAAACATTCGGCCCATGGAAATCAAATGACTCACAAGTTAGCGCATGTCTTAGTCACTTTGCTCATTGCTGAGACAAAACACCCAGTGCCCAAAGTGGAGGGGGGACAGGTTTATTCGGCTCACGGTTTGTACAGGTCTAGTCCACCATCGGCTGGTTCCAAGGCAGGGTGGCATAGCAGAGGGGTAGCTGTGCACCACAGCTGAAAACAGCAACAGCAGCAAGACAGCTAGGGCAGGGTGGCCTCCTCAGAGCACTCATGTCAGGCAGCCGTGGGCCATGAGCCAATCACAAACTCTAGATCCAGCTGCTTCTGAAAACCCCACCCCCAGGACCCCATGAGGATTGAGGGGACATCTAGACACAAACCGTAACAAGCATGTTTACAGAAAACCACACCTACAGTAGGGAAAATACTGTTTCATACATTTTTGTCTCCTACTTAAGCTTAGCTAGCAAATAAAAGCCACATACTTCGTAACAGTATAATACTTCCTAATAGTATAACAGCTAAAGAAATAACAAGAACTTAATAAAATTTCACAAATATTAGATGCTTAGTATCTATTGAGTGGAAGGACAGGTAAAGGGGAAAAATGGAGAAAACAGAATTTCCCTAGGCTTCTAAGTGCTCTATGGCAAACACTTGCAGAAATATTATAGTTTTAAAAGTGTGTACAGGGCTAGACATGTGGCTCAATCCAGTAATACAGTTAATTCCCTGTTGTATCCACTCAATCAGACAAAATACCAATGAAAACTATTGTGCATCTTACATGTGTCAAGAAATATGAAATGATGTCAAAGAAAAAAACTCTCCTGAACCACAGTCTCTAACCTAACAGCAGACATTCCCATCCTGGTAACTTTTATTTTAATCCATTAGCAGCTACTAAATTGCAAATATCTACAGGTGCTATCTTGCGACCATGGAAATGCAGAATATATGAATTAAGACTGTGTTTAATACAAGGACAGAGGGTGCCTAGCTTCTGCAGGAAGTAGTTTTTTTCAGTAATATTCTTACTACTGAAAAACAAACACCCATTTAAATCCATCTAACAAATATCCCATTTAAAATCTTCTAATTACTTCCCATTTACACCTTTTTTTCAGAGAAGGTTTTAGTTACCCATTAGGTACTTCATGTTACTTTTAAATTTTTGGATTTATTATTATTTTTTTTTGCGGGACCAGGGAAATTTTTGGATCTAATCAACAGGTTTCATATTAGACCAGCACTGTACAGCCCCACTTATTTACTACTAATTTTCACCATGTGGTTACCCGTACAAGGACTACTTGCAATCGCTACAACAAAGCTCTACTATATAACTCCTTTTTCGCTACAAGGCAGTTTATGAATAATTGCTTGAATAGAATTTTATAAAAACCAAGGTTATTATTAAATGAAAGTAGGAAGAACTTATTCCCTCAGGAAGGCATGAAGAGAATATGATGTAACCTAATTAGTCACACTATCATAAATCTGAACAAAGAAGACATTATTAGAAGTCCAACTAATTGTATTATTAGAAGGCCAACTAGTTGTATGTTCCCTAATCCAAAAGGCTCCAAAATCCAAAACTGTGTGAGTCACAAGTGAAAAGTTGTACACCTGACCTCATGTGTTAAGTCTCAGTCAAATCACAACCGCATGAAAGATACTGTGTAAGATCACACTAAGGCTACATGTTCAAGGTGTACACAAAACATTTGAGTTAAGGTATCTCAGTATGTATCTTAAAATTTTCCAAAATCTTTTTAAAAGCCCTGAACACTGCTTTTTGGATAAAATATACTGTACAAGCAGTATATGCACTGCCATATAAATTTGTCCTACCATTCTGACTTCCCTACACAAACTGCCTGCTACTGTTTGCTTTCTAGAGCCTTTGGCCGTGTTCTGTATTACTCCCAAGGTCTTCAGCTGTCATCAGTGGAGGAGGAGGCTGGAGTAGACAGTGAGCTGACCCCTCTTTGATCAGCACTAGTTATCTCTTACTATATTTTGAAATGCAATGGTTTACCTTCACTCCATACACTGAAAACACAAATATGGATTTGGGAGGCAGTAAAAAGTATTCCAACAATATCAGTAACAAATTTTCAGAATATTAAACACTGGACCAAACATACTTCAAATGATAGAAGAATATGAGATAGGCTAACAGCAAAAATCTCTGAGCTGTTTTAAGACAGTGTAAAAAATAAACAGGAAATTCTAGACCTGGCTCATGCCTTGCTTTCTTACAAGTACTTCAAACTGCTAGCACTAGGCATTTAAATACTTACCTACGCACTCTACCCACCAGTAATACAGTCAGTTGGTTTAGAATTGTGTGGTCTAAGAAAACACTGTTGAATGCAATAGTTTTCCATTAAAAAATATTCTTTCAAAAAGTGCAATCTTCAACAAGGTGACTTAAATAACAGAAACCTATAAACTTCAGGTGAGGCACACACTTGCTGGCTCAAATAACAAAATTCATTCTAAGTCTAGGCTTTTGAAATGAAAACCTACCCAGAATTCAGCACCAAATTCAAATGGAGAGAAACAACAACCTATTGAAACTTGAATGTTGTAGAGTAAATTCAAATAACAACAGATACAGCATAGGGCACAGTGTTGATGAACCTTTTAGAGCTTTCAGTGACAAAAACCAGCAGCAAGAAGCACGCCATAGGGTCACCACACCGCTGCTACAGGCCATTGCGATTATTAACTGAGTTAACTTGAGTAAGAAACTCCCAAGTAAACAGGGTCAGCACAGTTCTGGGTGTGGCTGAGGGGTTACTGGGCGTGCGTGACAGCAACCGACAGGAGGGCTGCCTGATGTTATAAACGGAAGCGAAGAAAGCAGGAAAGCTTGTTTCTTCAGAGGAGCTCCAGTCTTCACCTTCGCCTTAGACTCATTCCCTCGCTTCCACTGCAGTCTCCTCAGCCTGCCGGCAACGAGCCTCCAGCCTTCTGGCACAATTCACACAGGACACCAGAGTGAGTTCCAGACTTTCAGCTGGTCCTCTGGATCTCCAGCACACAGATAGCCCTTCTGCACTCTTCCACACCTAACTCTGTGGGCAGCCCCTGCAAGCCAGCCTTGTAAATTCTTATATAATTTGTGTATCTTGCATTAAATCTGTTTCTCTAAGGGGTGCACTGATTGATACAGGAATAAATTCATATTGTCCATTTGGCAGTGTGTGGCTATTGGAGACCAGCATTGAGCTGTCGTCTTGGTCAGGGCTGACCCACCCACTGCATAACAAAAAATATTGATAAAGCTTTCTAAAAATGCGTTTATTTGCTTCATATGAGATGGAGAAACATCAAAGCACCAAATATAGCAGAGGTGGGGAGAGATGAATGAGAAGAGATGGGGAGGGGATGAGAGTTTAAGCTCTACCAGAGGTCCATTATACGATGACTGCCATTTGCTTTTACAAGATAATTTCTTCAGTGAAATATTTTTTGAACAGCAAAAACTTAAAGATGCATGTTTAACCTTGGATGGTTAAGTATATAGTATGGGTACTATACTGGCTGGTTTGGAGAGTCTATTAATCTCTGAATTTCTGATCTAAATATTACAACTACAATGAGGAAATAATTTCTGGTTTTCAGAAACCGGAAACAAGTGCTTTTCTTAAGCGGAATCTTGTCAGCAGCAAAAAGAATCACTGAAAGAGTGAAGGAGGCGCTCAGAGGGTGACGGGCATATGCCTTTTAGAGTTGTCATCCTCTTGCTTTACAAATTCATTGTAAGAAGAACCACAGAAAACAATGCTTTTGATTTCACAACAGACCCCAGATAAATTTGAGGGAGGTAAAGTTAATTTGATCATTCAAACTAACAGAAGCCATAATTAATAAAAGGACTCCACCATTGTTAGTGAGCTAAACAACAGTTACTAAACATGGGTAAGAACTCAGGAAAAAAGCTACACTGTCCTTCCCATTAAGTAGCCTGCAGTAGTATCTTAGCTGATTTACTCCATAGCAAAAGGCAAGTTCCCCATCAGATTTGATAGTCATCTCTTAACTATAATCACTGATGAAGTACTCAGAATTTTAGAATCAGGTGAGACTGGAGAAAGTCAAATTCTGAATAGAGTGCGGATTTCTCCAACTCTGGGACAGACATTGCTGTCTTTACCTAGCTTTCCACTTATACAGACTTCTATAAGCCCAACTGAACATTCACTGAAGAGTGCTATCTCACTGTTGGTCAGGTCTGTGTCCATCAAAGGAAAAACAAATATTTTTGAAATAGATAAGATCCAGAGTTCAATATACATATTATTCATTTACTTAAGATACTCCCTGTTAATTTTAATTTTTCTTGATTTTTTAAAACCATTCCTGTATCTTGAAGTTTTTTTAGTATTAACTCTGTTATCAAGCATAACAATCATTTGGCCGGCCCTGAGTGCTCCAGATTTGCTAAGTATGGTGCCTGAGAGTTGCCCCTTTAGTTACACCCACTGTGGATCTCTTCCCAGCCCTGTTCTTCAACCCTAACAAGACACTCAGCTAGAGCATAATTTTCCATTTGCTAGGTCTCGGGTATTATCTGATACCAATATCCTCCACAAGATTAAAGTTTATTTTACATATTTATTTCACTTACTGGCTTAAAGTAAATGCTCAAACTACATGTTGAATGAAAGGAGTATGCCAAATGCTTAACCTGTAGAATTTCCCACCTACCAACCGTATAATGCTTTCAAGGAAAAGGATTAACTGAATAAATTGTATTTCTAGTAAATCTATAAATGCTCCCAGTAATCACTGGATTCTAAGTGCTTCTAAATCTTCACTTCAATAATATTTCATAATTTTGCTAGCAACTGTCATTTCTATTTATTTGTAATCCCTAGAATTTATTCCTTTCTGAATACTTACGCACTGTTTGCTCATAGACTTATCTCTGGGTACTTGTCCTTCATGGCTGCTGAACAGATTTTTAAAACTCACTGATAGTGGCCTTGGGTTCCTGTCTACAAATTCTTTCAATCCAAGTGGGATTGAGTTAGCCAAATGTTCACTTAAAGACAATAAAAGTTCTAACCACAGCAGTAGCTATCAATATGCAAATTTGTAGTGCTGGATAATAAATGTAATTCTGACTGCCTAATATAAATATGCATTTGAAAATAGGTATTATAGTTAGAAAAATACAATTGTGGTTGAATATTTTAAAATAGCTAGTAAAGGCAATTTTCAGTGTTCCCATCACAAAGAAATGGAAAACATTTGTGGTAATAGATGCATCAACTCCACTGCTCTAATCATTACACACTGCATACACAAAGGGAAACACACACAGCATCCCATAAATATGTATACCTGTTACGGTTTGTATCTAATGGCACCCACACCTCTGTGAGCAAAGGCAGGTGACTTTGGAAGGTGACTATATTAAAGGGGCTTATGTCTGGCTTACTGATGGGAGACGGGGCTTGCTCAGAGGAGGCTTGTCACCAGGCTGGGCCTGGAAGGGTTTATCTCCCTCCCTAGCTCTTGCTGCCTCCTGACCTGTCCTATCTGTCGGGCGGTGGGTAGCTCTCCTTCACCACATCTCTCTCCGTGACACCACACTGCCCTGGAACCAGCTCACTATGGACTGAAACGTGAGCTAAAATAAATCTTTCCTCGTTCAGGTTTCAGGTGTTGAGTATTTACTTTATCCTAGCAACAAGGAAAGTGTGGAACACAGTTTCTGTGTCACTAAAAAATAAAAATATTTTAAGAAAGAAAACCATTTTGAAAATGATCCAGACCACAATCATTGAGTAACTGCAAAATTACCAAATGAGTGCTATAAAATTATTGCTCCTTTCCCGATGCTCAGGTTTTCCTTGTTTAGGTTAGAAATGCTTTAAAAAATACCTTTTCATTCCCCAGCCTCAAAAACTCTTCATTCATAATAGATGATGTCCTTTATATTTCAGATCCCTGAATTACACTTTATGCATACTTTACAGAGTTAAAAATTGACAGAATATATTCATTCACTCGAACACTAGTGTCTTTATATGTTACTTGTGTTGGTACTATTAAAATCTTGTTCCAGAGGATAAAGAGGAAATCTAATATAAAAATAAAAACCTATTGCTAGAATCTTTTATTGTGTTTCTTTATACTGTAAGAAAACTTAAACTGCAATTAAACTTGGCCAACCACTAGCAAGACAGGGCATGGCATGCCATATATCTGAGATAGTAACCTCCATTTCTTCCTGCCCATTCCTAAATGCTAAAGTTCAAATCATTCTATGAAAATTTCAAACTTCTCTCTCTCCCTACATAGGAAGTGTGGATATGAAAGTATGTGACTTTCCCATTTGTACTGCTACTATCTAATCTGCCACCTATCATCCCATAAGACGTCGAAATTACTAATGGGCCAGGAAAACTTAGCTTAGAACAGTATAGTTTTACTCCCCAGCAGTTCAAAAGATATTGATGTCTGCCCCCACAGAAATAAAAAAAGCAGAAAAATTCACACCAATTAACTAAACACAAGTACCAGCAATCTCTGAGGCTAGGCCTGAGTGATTAAGAAGGAAGTAGTGGAGGGCATTAGGCATGGTCTCTGCATTTTAAAACTTCCAATATGATAGAGAGCTCAGTTACAGAAAATACAGTGGTACCATGGTTCATGAAATAGTCACAACAGCAGCAGCTAAGAGTTTCTGAGCATTTAATGAACAGTACTAAGAACTATGCTAAGCTTTTAATGGAAATTATTTTATCAGTTAACTCAGATGAGAAGTCAATCAAGTAAACTCCTTGTGGAACACGCCTGCCTTTCCCTAGGCCTTATGTATTTTCTGTCACTGTCTGTGCCGATGGTGGATGAGTATCAGGCAGACAGAGTGATACAGAGAAAGGCACAACAAAGTCAGTCTGGATGGCAAGGAAGGGTTCCCACGGATAAAGAGTTTAAGGGGTTCCAAGATTAAACACTAGTGGTCAACAGAAAAATCTGGCTCAGGTCAGCTATCCACTGCATGATTTGATTACTATGATAAGATTCTACACTTTTATGTAAAACACTCACAAGTACAGGCTTAAAATGTAATATTAGGACCAGGGTTTTAATTATTACTATTTGGAAGAATGATTCTGCTATTCCATTCTCTACAAAGAGATACAGATTGGCTTCACTTGAAACACACCCCATTTTTCTTAACCAGTACTAAAATCCAGTTCATGTAGGGATCAGAGACCTGAAGACTTTGGTGTGATATCATAATATACGCTGTATTCTGGTCTTTATCCGTATCTTTGGCTTATAACTCCCACGGCTCTTGTCATCCCCTAAATGATTAGAGCTCTCTGCATGCCTTTTGTTGTAATGTGGGGGTACTTTAGGTCTCAGAACTGAAATAGTTCACCTCCTGCCTTCTCCTTTCTCCTGCTCCTTTTCCTCTCCAAGGCAGGCCACAGAAACTAGAAGCCGAGTCACGGAGACCTCATCTCCCTGTTATGTGTGAGAGCCACAATGGGCCCTGAGAGCCTCACTGCATTGATGGTGGGTGCCTGCTAATGGGTATGAAGAACAGCATGGATCATAAGGGCAAGAACTTCATCAAGTAGAATAATTCACTGAGAGGTTCAGAGCTCCATGGGCCTACTAACAGGATAAGGCAGGCCACTGAGGGCACAGCTACCAGGTACATCCGTCCCCGGCCCCTTCCTCTGGCTTACGGGCTCCATCCATCTCCTTTTGCCCCTGCTGCCATGAAGCAAGCAGCTTCCCTCCAACGTGCCCTTCCTCTCTGTTATTTCTGCCTTGCCACAGGGCGTAAAAATCAAACAAACCAGTAAATCACGGACTGAAGCCTCTCAAACTGTGAGCCTAAATAAGCCCTTCCTCCTTGAAGCTGTTTATGCCAGGTATTTTGATCACAGTGACAGCAGCTTACTAACAAGCTCCTCTCCCACCTCTTGAGAACTATACCCAATAGTACATGACTGCCTTCAGTCTGTGGGATCTGTGGGTAGACAGTATCAGCATCAAGTTAGAAGACACACAGCTGATTACTACTACACCACTGTCTGCTTTGTGGGTGGGGCAAACCTTACACACATTTGATCCCAGAAGCCCCCTGTACTGAGTGCTGTAGCATGACAGCCAAGGAAAAACTGAATTCCTACACAGAATGGTGCTTATTTTTAAAATTCTATACATTTAATATCAATTTTTAGCATTTATAACATAATACACTATTATGTATGTTTTCTCCCCTAAATTTATAATCAGATCCTTAATGAAAAATAAGTATTTTTTTAATCCCAAGCCACAAGCACTGCCTGGCCCAATATAGGTGCTCAGTTGTACTCAGTAGCTACTTAATGAAATTTACTACAGCATCTGAAATATGGATTGCCCACTAAAAAGACAGAGTAGGTTTCGAATTCTACATCATCATTCTCCAGGAGAAAGATTCACTGAATTTTAGGAAATCACGTCACCATAGAGATGATCAAGGAAAAATGCTCACTAGCAAACTGGCTGAAATCCTCCTTCAACACTTCCCACCCTGCACTCCAGGTCCAACTGCAAAGATGCAACTACAGTATTTCAACAGCAATTTCTCTTTTCACACAGTTCCCTGCCAGGAGAAAGGGGAGACAGCTAAGCATTCACAGCATTTGGAAAGGCTACACATTGTGTAGTAAGGTTACATTCCAGGTGAGCCCACTGTCATACATAAATGTAACTACTGTAAATTCATCCTGGAAAGTTAAATTGTTTTTCATATTCAAATTACTTCCATTTTCCCAGAAGAGATGCCTGAAGAAAAAGAGATGTGGAAAAACTTGCTCTGGACATAGAGGAGTGAAAGCAGCCCTTGCAAGGTCTGGAAGGATGTCTAGTATCTTTGAGAGGGGCTGGGGGCAGCTGGATGGGGATGGAGAAGCTGAGGAAGGCAAGGTCAGGCAAGCAGCAGGTAGGGCACAGTCATTCCTGATGCCGCTGGCCAACAGCTTCTGCTCCAATATGAGGAGAAAGGGAGCTTTCAGCAGAGGTGCTAAGGTATGGATTATGTTTAAAAAATCTTTCAGGCTATCATGTGTTGAAAAGAAGACAAACACAAAAAGTCAGGGTCACAGGAGTCTAGGGAAACTCTAAAAGTTAGAGACGGCATTTTAGGGCAAGTTGATAGCAGTGAAGGCATTAAGAAATACATTCTAGATATATTTAGAAGCCAGAATAAAAGGATTTCTTAGCAGATGGGTGGGGGTGCTGGAAAATCATTAAGCTGCAAGGCTTTTGGCTGAGTGCAGAGAGCGCAGGCAGGGATGCTCTTACCTGGGATACAGACACTGGCAGGCAAAGCAAGAAGGTGGGAGTAAGACCCTGGCAATCAGGGCCCAAATCTAGATTTGGGAGTCCTCAACACACACAAAGCATTCTTTTTTGTCCTTTTCAGACATGGTCTCACTATGCAGTTGAGGTTGGCCTTGAACTCACTTTGGAGCCCACACTGGCGTCAAACTACCAGCAATTCTCCTGCCTTTAGCCTCCAGAGTGCTGGGATTACGACGGAGCCACCACGCCCGGCCACAGGAAGTACTCTAAAACACAAGACAGGATGAAGTCGCCAAAGAAATCCATACACAGGACAAGGGAGTTCTAAAGAACGATCACTGAGGTTTGTCCAAGCTGGGAACCCGCACAGGAAATTGCAAAAGAGCAGCTTCAGGAAGTATTTTGGACAGTGTAATGTCCTAGAGGTTGAAGAAAGTAACTTCAGAAGGCCTGATTTACTGTGCTAAATGCTTTTGGTAAGAGACACAGGACGAGGACTGAAAACCGTCCCCTGAGCCACAGACAGGGCACCGTCATCTTGATAAGAGCAATGCTGGTGGAGTGGCAAGGATGAACGCTCGGCTGGACAGGACACAGACAAAGCAGGGAGAAAGTGAAGGAATTCGGGCCCTGTCTTATGTAAAGATGAGACTACAGAATAGTAACTAAAAGATAATGGAGTCAAGAGGATTTTCTTTAAAAGACGACAAAAAATAGCAGCATATTAGGGGGAAACTGATGACATTTTTTTTAAAAAGGGGGAGTAGCTGGAACAAAAGCTTTGAACAGGAGCACAGAGGGTTTACCCACAGGACCCAGGGAGATGAGGGACTGTACAGTCTGGGGTGCAGCAGGGACACCGAGGAAATAAATAGAGGAGCAGCAGCGTGGGCACCTGCAAGGGCAGCAACTCACAGGGACACGGGACGCAGAGCACTTTCCTGGGATAAGTAAAATATGAAGATTCAGCGCACGTGCTCCATACATCATGAGAACATATCTTGCTAGTTCCTGCAGTAGATTAAAGTCCCACGCAACTTCCATAAGATCAGAATCGCTGTAACATTTTCTATTAAAGACTTCACTCTATAAACTAAGTATAGGTAAAGTCTAATATGGAAAAAATATCTATTGCTAGAGTATTTCTAAAAATATGACAAAGTAAACAAAATATGATAAACAGAAATTTTTTTAAAACTCTGAAGACCCATTTCCCATATATAAACTATACACACAGACTGAATCCTTCCAAACTCTTATGTCCACCTGTAACTTCTTAGATAGTTGCAATCAACATGCCCATAGAGCTGCGTTGTCAGGTTTTAGGGTTCACTGTTATAGCTGTAAATGTTTTCAGGTTTAATAGCAATGGAATGTACTACCACATGGGGTAACCCAATTGCCAACTACTGTCATTGTGGATTTTTAACATTTTAAAATCACGTATTTTACATGTATAAACATCTTTACACAGAATGGGCTTTTATTTTCTTACATTACAACCTCTCAAGTGAAATTTTTAGATCAAACAGTATTATACGTTTACGAACCACCTCCACCACAGGTTTTACATGTTAACCTCTGTTAAGTATTTACTTAAATGTGTATGCATGTGTAAGTTTAATTTTGTTGAAAGAATAAGAAAAAAAATGAGTTACATATGCTAAATACCCCTGGTTATTATCTAGAATAGTCTCTACCAATACAATGGTTTTTTTTTTTTTCATTTTCTAACCAGAAAATCTATTAGGTCATCATATTTTTCTAGGGAATAACTAGCCCTAAGGGGTTTGTTTTTGGTCTAATTTGCTAACTTAATATGGTGTCTTTTTACCTCAGTACTCTAATACATTTTGAGATGTTTTTGTTCATTTGGGAGGCTGAGGCAGGAGGGTTGGAAGTTCAAGACCAGCCTGGACTACAGCCCAAGACAATAAATAAATACATATAATTTACCACAGCATTTTCTAATTTGTCACTATGTCACTTTGCTTTTAAAAGATCTACCTGCTGTTATCAAGAAATTAACCAATAACAAACGATGGTAGAACTGTCAGGAAAAAGGAACTCTTCTCCACTGTTGGTGGGAGTGCAGACTGGTGCAACCGCTGTGGAAATCGGTGTGGAGAGTCCTCAAAAAACTAGGACTGGAGGTTCCATTCTACCCAGCTATTCTTGGTATCTTCCTCAAAGAATTAAAAGCATCCTACCATAGCGATAAATCCATACCCATGTTTATAGCAGCACAGTTTGTAACAGTGAAATCTCGACAACAGCCCAAATGCCCTTCAACCAATAAATGGATAAAGCTGTGCTTTTCTTATGCACTGTAGTACTGCTCCATGAAGGATAAACCTGAGACCTTCCTAGGTAAATGGATGCACCTTGAAACCAGACTCTTAAGTGAAATTAATCGGACACGTGTAAAAACTGCACTGTTTCTCCAGTGTGAGAAACCAAAGAGTAAATAAGGATCAAAATATGTAACAGATACTGGGAAACAGGAAGAAAATGTTCAAACAGGAAACAAAAAGGGAGGGGAATAAAAGGGATAAAAGAAGGAAACGAGGCTTCTGTAAATGAGGGGAAGAGGGGTTAAAGGGAAAGGAGGGAAAAAAGGAGAATCAGGGTATACTATGTACAGATACAAACTCCCTATGCTGAATGTGATCATTATGTACACCTAAAAGGTACCAATAAAGTTAATTTTTTAAAAATTTTAAAGGAAAAAAAAGGACAAGGGATTAGGATATGTGTTCCAGTTCTTTGCAGCCAATTATACATTCGATTTTTCAGTGTTGACTTGCATAAATGGACATTAAATTTTTAAAAACCTCTACCTAATGGCTTAAAAAATTATAACACCAACAGAAAAGAAGTTCACTAGACTCAAAGCCATGTGACAATAAACACATGAGATCTATGTTTCATTTACATTTCTTTTTCTTTTTTAATTTTTTGAGATAGGCTCTTACTATGTAGTTCAGAGTAACCTTAAACTCAGTGTAGCCCTGGCTGGCCCAAAACACTCAGCAATCCTGCCTCAACCTCCCAAGTCCTGGGATTACAGGCATGTACCACCACACCAGGCTCACATTATTCTTAAACTCTAATAATTCCTTTTCATTCTTAATAATAATGCTTTTCTTTGTTGTAGAACTTCATTTGTTAAATACTAAACTCTTACAAATAGTTGAATCTGTCATTGGAATTGGATTTTGTTCTACTCAACCTTTTCTGATTTTATGTAACATACAGTATATATTATACACATATTATTTACTTGGGATAATTATTTTATACCTAAAGTTCCTATCTCTTGTTATTGTTCCCCCAATCTCATTACTGTTCCCTCAAAAATCACTTGGTGAAATCCTAGAAAGTCTCTTTCTGGGATGTTAGCTATTAGTAAGTAAAATTCATATATACCAATCCAGGCAATATTATCATCTTGACTCCATGTTTAGAATTCATAGTTGAGAAGATTTACCAATTAATGAGATGGAGCACACACTGGTCCTTGGTCCTTATCAGAAGTCCAGGCAGGCTTGGAACACACAGCTATCTCAATGCATCAGCCTCCTGAGAGCTGGGTGTGCTGGTATGCACCACCATGTCTGACTTATAATACAAGATTCTATAAAAATCTCCAGAAAGCTGTCACAAAAAGAAAGCCAGGCTCAGCAGAGCACACTAGTAACCCCAGCCCTTGGGAGGCCACAGGAAGGAGGATCACAGCAAATTCAAGAGCAGCCTGGGCCACTCAGTGCAGCCTACCTGTACTACACAGAAGGTGAGAGTCTGTCTCAAAAAAAAAAAGCAAGACAAAGAACTCAAACAGTTTTGGCTTTGTGTCTATTTCCTCCATGTTTCCTAGCCTCCACAAGTTCACCGTGAGGTGTGGGCCAGGGTTCCATGGATCTAGCACCACCTCCCAGAGTTCTGAGTCCTTTGTAGATGCTACCTCAAATACAGAGTCACAGATGGTCACATTCCACTGTGTCTGCTTTTCTGCTGAAGACCAGTAAAGGAAAGATTCTGGCCCAGACCCTGTATGTTCTTTCTTCCTGCCATTATGGTAAATGCCAAAATTAGGTAAGTATGGCAATCACTGAAAATGATGTTACCTTAAAATTAATGTGTAATGATGTCTGTATTTCAAGACTCTTTAAAACCCCATCTGGTGCATTTGCAACTCATTTTCAGTCACTAGGTAATTTTCTCCCAAATGTACAAGTACCCGCTAGTCAAACATTAAGTGGTTAATGTTTGGTTCTTGAACACTGGATACACAATTTTAGTTTCCAATTTTCTGATTTTCTGATATGAAGTTATAAAATAAACCCAAAGTATGATAGATGATGATGGATTTAATACAAAAGCTTCCTTTATTAAATTTTTTTTCATTACAAAGTTATTAGTTTCAAGTCCTTCAGTACAACTATTCATTCTTCACCTCTTAAAATACATGTATCTATTCCCCCATACTGGGAGCTAAACTACATTGTGTGTAAGTAGGCATATTACAGATTGGGGGTTACTCCTCTGTAATAATTACAGGACAGGACTGTCACAACCCTAATTGGCCCCCTACCACTTGCCATTGAAGGAGAATTAAAATTTAAGGCCCACCAAGAATGCCCCCCAATAAAAGGGGGACATGCCCTGATAACAGAACACAACTTCCTTTGTATAATTCCTGTCTTTTTTATCTTTGTGTAACTGGTGGCCTTGCCATGTAACATGAGACATTTAATCTCCTTTGGTAACCCGTGAGATCAGTCATTCGACTGTCCAATCACAATGTACCAAATCTGCTGCTGTACCTCCCACTTGCTCTGCCCTTGAAAACCCCCAAACTCCAACAAGTGGGGGTCTGATTCTTTGGGAGGGATCCCATCAGGTGCACTGGTGTAATAGAACTGCAGTCTGGCAGACCTCCTCAGTGCGGTGTCTCCTTGCATTTGATACGTTTTGCAGTAACAGCATGACTGCACTTTAACAAACAGGTTCACAGTTTTACTGCTTTCTTATTCAATCTTTTACATTACCAAGAAAAACTACCTGCTTACCTCATAGCTTCACAGGAATTGATCCCATTGTCCCTGCCAGAAAATGCCCTTCCCTCTCACTTTCTTTGTTTACAACTTGTTTTTAAAAAAAGCTATTTTTTCCTTCTTTTGATCCTTTGTGACATCTCGCCATACAGTTCAGGCTGGCTTTGAACTCAAGGGATCCTGCTGCCCCAGCCTCCTGAGTGCTGGAATTAGAGGTGTGCAGCACCACATCCCACTAATGACCCATTTTCAACACAGTATGTCGCATTAGAAGTAAACTGTGCATTATATGAGCACGAGTCTCCCTCACCTTTTCCCCCAGTACTGGGGACTGAAGAAGAGACCCGAGCATGCAAGGCACGCTAAGGCCCCTGGGCTGGTCTTGAATCCGCAGGCCTCCCACCTCAGCTACTTAGCAATTGGGATTGCAGGCGTGACTTTCATTTTTAAATTATTCATTCTGTCTTCCAAATTTGGTCAATTGATATTACTGGATACTTAAAATTTATTAGTAGCTATGCTAAACATGAAAATTTAACAATTATTCCCCGGATTATAAAAAGGTGTTAAGGTACAGAGAGAAATGACCATCCATAATTGTAACAGTGGACAGTTACTGATGTAGGGCACTTTTGCATGCACCTCTCACTGAACTTCCACAGTGACCCTTTGGAAGTGCTACTCCAACGATCTCATAAGAGACTTAGAAACTGAGGCTGAAGTGATTATTTGCCAAAGGCTACACACTTGTGCTACATGTTTAACAACCTCGGATACTTTACTTGACAAGGGACATTTTAAAAGGCACTTTACAAATATGACCTCGTTTCATCTTCATAACCACCCTAAAGGGCAGGAGAAGAGAAGATCCAATCACACAGCTGTAAGTGACCAGACTCCCCATGTGCATGTGCAGCCAGCAACTTGGGAATCTGAGGTCTCGGGCTCATCTACCACTTGCTCCACTTTCTTAATTAACATCATAGCAATTAAGTGTGAGGCTTCTGACTCCAGCAGTACTCTCTTGGGTATCACTTTTAAGCATTCTTCAGTTTTCTACATACTTGAGCACTTAATAGGTAGAACGTATGGCACTGAGAGCAGTGGGTGGATTAAATACTATGAATACACATATAATCTAAGAGTCCAAACAAGATCTCAAGAAGGTATTTGTACTCTCATATGCGATTACTCAGTATGACCCACAACATCCAAGAGATAGAAGCAGCCCAAGTGCCATTAACAGATGAGTGAATAAAGACAATGCAGTGTGCGTGCTCATACACACAATTATTATGCAGCCTTAAAAGAGGAGGGAACTGTTATATGCCATAATATGGATGAAGCTGGAGGATATCATACAATATGAAGTCAGCCCATCACAAAAGGACAAATACTATCAGATTCCACTTACATGAAGTATCTAAAGTTAAAATTATACAAAGCAGAAAAGCCAGGGAAGAAGTGGAAGAAAAACAGGGAGAATTCACATTTAACAGATCGCTTCAGTTCTGAAAGACAAATAGGTTCTAGATATCTGTTGTACAACAATAGAATACTCAACTTACTATTCACAAGACACCTGTCAAGATGGTAAATATCACGGTATGTTTAGCACAGTCACAAACAAGTGAACACGAAAAAGTAATGTTCACAAGGAGTATCACTGAAGAACCCATATGGCAGTTTCGGGGAGGAGTTTCACTGTGCCAGGTTTGCACAGGCCAACTCTAAGGTGAGACCGCATGGGTGCCAACTCTGGCTCCACCCAGCAGCTGACAACCTTACTTCATCTCTTTCAGCCTAAATACCCTTATCTTTAAATAATCAGAATCTCCCAAAGGACTAAGAAGAGTCTGACACATGCAAAATGCTCAGAAGTACATCCAACAAGTCTTAGGTACCATCATTTCTGGAGCTATCAGCCAAACTGTGTGCCCATCCACACACTGCCCAAAGGAATAACGCAGGAGAGCAAGAGGCTAAAATCAAAGGACGATGCTGGCACCACCACTGACCAGTGATCAACTGTCAACTGCTCAGTTTTGCTGTGAAGTGAGGCTCTTGCTATGCAGAACGCACCATTCCAAACAGCAGGGCTCATGTTTCAGAGAAGGCCCCAAAGAAAGTACCTGGAAACCTTGGTCATTTTTCTTTCCTTTTGACATTCAAGGAAATTAGATTTAAACAAGGAGTTGTGGCACACACCTGTGATCCCAGAACTTTTGGAGACAGAGTATAGTTTAAGCCCAGTCTGAGCAACTTAGCAAGACCGAGTCTCAAAATTAAAAATAAAAAAGGGGATGTAGCACAGTGCAAAAGCCCTGGGTTCCATCTCTAGTACCATCAAAAAAAAAAAAAAAGAAAAAAGAAAAAAACATTCCTTAATTTTAAATGTGGAAAGTTTGAGGGTTTGAATACAGATTTTCCTCCAGGCAATGAATGTTTTGCTACTGTTAGTAATGGCTACCATTAGTAGTATTGCTGCCATTTATTGATTGACAGGAAAAAAAGTGAATACATCAAAAAATTATAGACAGGAAGTATACAAAAAGGAATCAAGCTCAACCAGAAAAAGAAAAGAAAAAATTAGAATCATGTGCTTTTGGGTAAACAAAACAAAGGCTGCCAGCCATGTGAGTTCTGTTACTAGGTTCTACATTATTAAAGATGTTCAGACCAAAGAGGTTGGCATGAAGTTAGTTAACTTTGCATTCTCTTAGCTGGAAGCAGAAGAGGGAATTACAGATGAATGAAAAAGAACAACGTTTCCTGTAGAAGTCACATGAACAGCTCCTGTTAACAAACATGTCATCTTAGAACTCACTGGAGGAGGATGTTGCAATACTACTGGGCAAACACCATTAGGTCATAATCCACCCTGTAACTCTGCAGTCAGTCCCACACTGCCAGATGGAGAGCAGAGGGAAGAAGCTGACTGGTAACACGAATAAAACAAGAAAACAGAAAAAGTCAAAGAAAGACATATTTTACCAATCAGTTTCATACTAGTAGGGAACATAAGTCCCATACAGAAGTCCTGCTTTAGAAAACAATCAAATTAGGGGAAAAACAAGTAGAAAATATAAATTTGATCATTCCTTGTCCTCCAATTTACAGTAGCTGATTAACTGAAAGTCTGGTTGTATCTGGCTAAGTAAGCCTACCTTACAGGAAATTCTCATTTATATTAATTTCAATATTGGAGGATTTTTTTTAATCAAATAAGATTTTACTTTTTCTTTACATTATAAAAATTTTAAGATCTAAAAAAAATGTGACATTTCTAAAAAATATTGCTCAGTAGGCCATAATATCCCAATTACAAGCTGCAATAGGCAGCTATAAATTATGTCCCAGCAGAGGGAGTACTCAGACACTGACAGGAAATCCAATGTAAGCCTAACATAAATTCAACAAAACTAGTGTCATGTAAATTAATATGTCAATTCTCAATAAAGGTTTGAGTGTTGGTGAATATCACAATTTAGAGACCCTGAAATTCCCTACACAGGCACTAAATCACTACTTTCAGTATAGAGAAAGGGCTAGTTTGTATGCTTTTTGACTGATTTTATACATGACAATAACAGTAATACTACTCTCTGTTCTTGTGCTTTGTCCTTTCTAGACAATTCACATGTGGGTTTTACGCATGAGAAATACAAGGCCACAGAAAATAATAAACCAAACTCAAGCTAACTCACCTTCCATCAATCTTGCTACCACAAGCCACACTTCAAAAAAGTGAAACAAAACAAAAAACCTTCGCCTACGGGCACAATACAGCAAAATAAAAATCTGCAAAATGAGACTGTATGTTAAGGGCCCACAAAAGATAATGCTACTGAGATATAATAATTTCTGAGGTCAAAAGTTTGTGTTCTGTATGAAATATAAGTCTTCAATTTAAAAAGTTCAGAGAGTGACGGTAATAGTAGGAAAAACGAAAAAAGTCCAGTCTCATTACCAAAGGAAGCAAAATGAAAAACTGAAAACAATTTCCTGCTCACAACAAACACTCCATCTTACAACTAATTTTGTTGCAACTAATCAAGGAAAAACAAACACAAATATCTCTCCTTTCTGATGCTTTGGTCTTTTGCTACACAACTCAATTTAAGACAGATTGACAACTACACAACTACACGCTTGCTTGGTATTTCTTTTTCCAAGGTCTCTTCCTATGGAAGGACCCTAACTTGTCCTCAAGTTAGTAATTAAAGACCACAAGCCGGGCTTCACTCATCCTGTGGTAACCAACTCAGCACAGGATTTCTAACCCCAAAAAACCCCAGGCAAGGAAGTCTGAGGAAGGCTGAAGAGCTTAAATGTAAAGGCAGAATGAAAAATAAATTAATTAACAGAGAATATTTAATCTAGTTACGTTACTTACAGCTGAAAGCCTCCAATGGCTGTCCTGCATAGGCATGGACTCCAAAAACAAGATAATCTTATCCAGCCTATGCCCCCAAAATTCCACTACCATGACCCATCACCCTGTCCCACCCCAGTATGCTTCACTGCTTTGTGAGCCTTCCCACCTACCTAACACACTCAGAAAGGCCACAGAGCCAAAGACTCCAACGTATTGTTTTTGAAATCCTGACTTTGTATCAGTGAACTTTTAACCACTGTAAACTGTTTCCACATTTAAAACAAAAGAGACTGGTTTCAGATTTACAAAGAATCAAGGAGAGAACACTAGGCCACAGAGTGCACAAAGCACTTTCCTGGCTCCATGCTCAACTCCTACTTATCTTTCAAACCCTAGGCTAAACACCCTTATTTAAGTAAAACCTTTTGTCTTGAGTCCTTTTTACTCCTCCCCTACAAAAAAAACCAATTGCTTCCTTTTTGTTTCCTCAGCACTTTAGAGAATCTCCACTGAATTCTAACCACATTTGTGTGTGTCTTGTACCATTAGAGAATGAAGGCCTCTAGGGTGGGATCTTTATCTACTACCACCACTAGCCCCAAATCTGACAGAATCAGTCGTAGAAGCTTATTGGTATTTGTTGAAATCAATGATTTCATTAAACCATTACAACTGAAACCTTTAGAAGCCCCTTTGAAATATTCTGATCACACATTTTGTTTTTTGGAATGAACTATTCTGACTTCACCCCATTCAGCAACAGAAGTTTTCTTCAGTGTGTGTGCTCAGGATTCATTCATGCAACACATTTCTCCTAGGTCCCAGCAGTGAACAAATTAACTGAAATCCCTCCCCAGTTGCCTTCACTTAGCATGGACAAATGTGTTGAAGAAAGAAGTTATTAGGGCAAACCTATTCAAAAAAGGTACCGGAAATTACATTTTGTTCTTCAACATATATCAAAGGACTAAAACAAACTCTTAACCACATGCAAAATTTAACTACTTAAGAAACATTAAACCAGATTGTTTTGAAAAAGACTGATTTGGTCTCTCAGGGAAATGCTCAGATTAAGGGCCCATTTCCCTGTAGCTAATATTTTCTTTTTTAAGTTTTTTTGAGACAGAGTCTCACTATGTAGTTTAGACTGGCTCTGAATTACGTAGCCCAGGCTAGCCTCAAACTCGTGGCAATCCTCCCGCTTGAGCATCCCAAGTGCTAGGATCACAGGTGTGTGCCACAATAGCTGGCTTAAAAACATCTTTTATGAGTTCTCCTTTCAAAGATTGGGCTCCTTTGTGTGTGAAGGATTTTATGTTTATAAATACACAACAGAGATCCTAATTTGAAGTGATGTTTTTCTAATTATTTTCACCACTGGGGATGAAACACAGGGCCACACACATGCTAAGCAACTACTCTACCACTAAGCTACACCCACAGTCCTTTTAGATTTTACTTCAAGACAGGCTCTTGTTAAGTTGCTCAGGCTAGCCTTAAACCTGACATACTCCTGACTCAGCCTTCCCCAAAGCTAGGTGGTCAAGTACGTACGACCACATTGATTTTTTTTTAACGCAGCCTATTTCAAAGCCTGATTACGACCTTAAAATATTTTTTATTCTGTAAATGAAAATGCCTGTTCAAAAATTCCTTATCAATACTTTTATTATGCTACGTGTACTGATGGCCCACACAGCTGAATCAGGACCATGTCTCAAAATGGGCAACACTATTCAGCCCAAGAGCCCAGAAGACACAGGATGAGGGTCTATGACTAGCCTGCTCAGCCCCTGCACACTCTGCTTCAATCTTAGCTCTGCTTCAGCCCTTGGTTGGACCTATCTTTTCCCTCAAGCCTGTGCTTCGCTTGCTTCTTCAGGTCATTCCTCGCTGGCAGGCCCGCCCCTCCTCACTTGTCACATACTCTCCCATGTGTCAGCATCTCCCTGTGTCTCAGGCCCTTGCTGACAACACCTGACTGAAAGCAGGAGAGGTTTCTTCTGGCTCACGGTGTCAGTGCCTGGTCAGAGAGGCCTGGCAGGAGGAAAAGGTGCCCAACTCTGGCAGCACGGAGGAGCTGGAGACAAGAATTCAGCCTTCCTGGCCACACCCAAATCCAATCAGACCCACAGTCAGCTGCGGAGCTCATCAATGGGTGAGTCCACCTCAGTACAGCACCCCACTACCCAATCACCTCCCGCACAGAGGAGACCTTGGGGGCCACTTTAGATCCGAGCTCTAACACCTTCCCTCTGCAGAGGTCACCCAAAGCATTGGAGTTCTCTGGCGCCTCTGAACGCCTTTCACACAGCAAGCCAGCTCTGCCTTGCTCTATTCCCACCTCAGCCCGTTACTGGAGCACACGCTCCTCTCCCTCCACTCTGCGCACGTCTGTGCACATCTGGAACGGGATTCCCATCAGGTCAGAGTTAGGACAATACTCTGTCACATTCTTGGAAGCGTGCTTTAGCGGTCTCTGCAAAACACCATTCAGTGTCAAAATCACAAGACTCTGGCTTGTCAACTAATCTTGCTACCTAAAACGTTATGTGTGTATGTCAGAAAGATCAAAAATAAAGGGCCCAGGTGTCCCAAGCCGACAACACTGAGTGGGCTGAGAAAAGAATCATAGTCATTTGATTCTGAGGCAGAGAACCTGCAGGGTCCTGAAGACACAAGTAGCTTCCACACAAACTTAACTTCGGCTTCATTTGCTGTCATTATGGACTTTTACGTGACAACTTCACATTTCACTGAGAGCTTTGCCTGCTTCACTAACAGTAGAACGACCAAAAATGAGATCGGTCACACCAGGTCATGGATAGAAAAAGCAGGTCAGGGTCACGGTTCCTACAATTAGGGTTGAATAAATGACCGGTGCTTTCTCTCTGAAAAGGCAGAAAAAGGGAGAAAAATCATGGGCTTCACACAGGCAGTGAATGGTCGGATGAGCAGCAACCAGCTCCCAGTTCCCCGGGTTTAAAGCGCCTGCATCTAACCCCAGCCACAGGGAAGAAATACTTCAACAGTAGCCCAGGGGGAAGAAAACCTGACTCACAAATACAATATTAAAAAATAATCAGCGGTGCGTCTTAGAAAAATCACTAGTGAGATGTAGGTCACAACCGCCGACTTTCCCTCAAAAGTGCTTTCTAATAATACCGAGCACATTCCAAATACCCTCCCTCTGCCAAGAATCGCCTGGGGCACCTTCCCCTGCTCAGCGCCCAGGGGGAAATCAGCGCCGGGAACCTCACTCCCTGCGCTCGCCACCCTCGGGAGGGGCTCCTTAGTGAATTTTGGGGGCGAACGGGACTTCGAAAGAGTCACCGGGTTCCATCGTGGACAGGAAGAGGCAAAAGTGAAGAGGATGGGCGAACAGGGACCCGAAGGAAAAGTGAGAGGAGTTCACCGGGGAAAGGGAGAGGTCGGGCAGCGATGCGGAGAGCGCCGAGGAGGGAAACACCGCGCCAACTCCAGCCAGAACCGAAGCGGGAGAGCGGACGCGCCGAGTTTTCCAGCTCAGCACCCCGAACTCCGCGAGCCACGGGGCTCTGACTCCGGCGGTGGCCGGGCTCCACGTCCGGAGCCCGCGCCCAGGCGGTGACAGCGGAGGGCGGGGACCCAGGGGGCGGTGACAGCGGGGGGCGGCGGCAGGGCTCGGCGCCCGGCAGCGCCAGGCGCCCGGCTCGAGCTCCGCCGCTAGGGAGAGGCGCCCGCAGCCCACCCGCCCGCGGCGCGCGCACTCACCGATGCCCAGCCCCACGACCAGGCGCCCGGCCAGCAGCGCCTGCTTGGAGCCCGCGGCGGCCAGCACGGCGGAGCCGGCGGCGAAGAGCGCGCTGGCCAGGAGGATGGCGGCGCGGCGGCCGCACACGCCGTTCAGGGCCCCGCCGGCCAGCGCCGCCACGGCCGCCGCGCCCACCGAGCCCGACACCAGCAGCTCCTGCCACAGCGCGTCCAGCCCGAGCTGCCGCTTGAGCAGCAGCATGGCCCCGGACACCACGCCGGTGTCGTAGCCGAACAGGAAGCCGCCGAGCGCCGAGAACACTGCCGCCACGTACACGAAGGCGGGGGTCTCGTCCTGCTGGAACTGGCGCCGCGCCGCGCGCTCCAGGTCGGCGCCCGCGCCCGCGCCCGCGCGCTCCAGGCCGGCGCCCGCCTCGGCCGCCAGCAAGCTGCGCTCCCCGGCGCCGCTGACCGCGTCGGGCTCCGGCTGCTTCCGGCGCCGCTCGCCCATCAGGTTGCTCAGGCTCCGCAGCGTGTACTCCGCATTCGCGCTTGCCTTGCGGGACATAGGGCAGGGGCCCGGGACGCCGGGCTGCGCGCCGCCGCCTCGCCGCCTGCGGGGCCCGCGCGGGCTGAGGGAGAAAGTTGCGCCCGCGCTGCCGCCCCACACTCACGCCCGCGCCTCACACTCGCGCCCAGCGCCTGCCTGCCGAGCTGGCGCTGCGGAGCTGGCGGGAGGCGGGAGGCGGGGCCTCGGTCACGTGCGGCGGGTGGGGCTATGTCTTGCTCCGCCCCTCCATGGGCGGGGCCCTGCCCCTCCCTCCGGAGAGCAGGGACCTCTCCCAGCCTTGCGTACCTGTGTGAGCAGAGTGCGGGCTTGGGCTACCCGGAGGGCACCAGGCGAGGATGCTGAGGAGGAGCAGGGTGTGATTGGACGAAAGGCCCTGAGGCGGCCTGAGCTGCCTCTTCTGCCCACCCGGATAGCCGAGGCTGGAAAGGGCCCACGGAAAAGCAAGTTGTCTTGGTGTGGCGCACAGCAAGGATGCTTCCTGGGATGGCTTGGTGACAGCGCCCAGTGTGTCCCCCTTCCGGCGTTCCGGGAGTTTAGTCTGAAACAATCAGAGCCGCTTCTCCCGTCGCTGTGACACTCACTGCCCGCTTATTTCAAAGGGGCGATGCGTTGCGACGCAGGAGGACGGAGATAAGGATCCCCCTGAGTGGACCCTAGACCTCGTGTTGGTCCCGCATGCTAAGGAAAACCCATGCAGCCGTCCTTACGTTACAAGAGATCCCCACTGCTGGAGGAAAGCCCGGGTCTGACCTGTGGCCAGCAGTATCCACCTCCCTCCCAACGCGCGAGCTACA
This sequence comes from Dinomys branickii, assembly GCA_004027595.1. Lineage (NCBI taxonomy): Eukaryota > Metazoa > Chordata > Mammalia > Rodentia > Dinomyidae > Dinomys > Dinomys branickii. The sequence continues at coordinate 41,545 of PVLD010003828.1, read as the reverse complement.
GGGAGCTTCGTCTGCCGCTCACCTTCCCTACGGTCACCCCATCTTCGTTCACCTGCAGCAAAACGAACGGCATTTGACACCAGTGGATTTTATTATCCAGTCCGTTGCCGTTTGTTGGTTTGAGTTTTGTTTTTCCTTCGATTCAAATACTCTGTCAGTGTTACAGTCCCACCACGAGACAGAAAGTTGGCTTGTCCCTCCGAGGAGCTTTGATGCTTCAGACTGTGGCCCCGAGTTAGACATTCGATTATCCCTGCAATTCCAATGTCCCTTACTTCCCTTATTGGAGCAAAAGGCTTCTTCGCTAGGGGACCTATTTTTCATGCTGTCTGACTGAACAGGAAAAAGGTGCTTTGTTTTGCTTTGCATCCCGGTTGCAATAAAAGGTTACATTAGAATTTGTCTAAATTGCTTTCCTGTGGGTTATCCGTCTTGATTACCCCATAAGGAAGCACAGTCCAACAATTAAGAAAATTGAATTAATGAGCTCAAAGGCTTGACAGTTTAAATTGATTGTATAGCTTTCAACTAAGGCGAGGATATGCCATCCTGCCCGGAGATGTGTTTATAGAAAGCCTTGGGCTCTGGAGCTCTGAGCTCCGCAATCTCTGACTTCAGCACAAGTTCCGGGGAGAGCGCGCCTTTTTTCGAGCCCACTGCGTACAGCAGAACTGCGCCCCCTGCTGCTAAGCCGGCTCCACGGCTTCTGAAGAGAACAGCTCCCCAGAAGAGAAGCAGCTGGGCAAGAACATTTTTCCTCTTGTTGAGATGAAACAAGCTGTTTTAAATCCAGCCGATGTAGTCTTGGCTCCTAATCATCTCTTGCTAGAAATTCAGCTTTGGAGTTACGGAACACTACACTGCTACTTAAAAGTGGAGACCGTAGTTCAGAGCTTCTCTGTGGTCAGTTTACATCTGAAAAGAAACTTGGCATCGAAATGGGCTTCCTAGCCGGGCGTGGTGATGCATGCCTGCAATCCCAGCACTCAGGAGGCTGAAGCAGAAGGATGCTTTTTGAGGCCAGCCTGGGCTACAAAGTGAGTTCAAGACCAACCTGAACTGCAGAGCAAGACCCTGTCTCAAAAAGACCAAAAAAAAAAAAAAAAAAAAAAGGAAGAAAGAAAAAAGAAATGGGCCTCCTCTGGAAAGTTAAACAACAATCTTCCTCTGCTCCTTGAGGGAGCCAGGCTCCAGTTAGCACCGATCCTAACTTCAGAATGCATTTTCCTGAAGTCCGCCCCGGCTTCTGGAAGTACAGAATGGTCCATAAACCTCAGATTCATTGTTGTTGGCTCTCATTTGCAGAGCCGTCGTGCAGCAGACACTCCCCAACCTGAGTAAGTGTAGCAAAGTTTTTTAAATGCAATTAATTACTGCCTAACAATAAATTATAAGCATCATTATTGCTTTGTAATATCTATATTCTTAGTTTTAAGGACATTTGCTTTAGAAGCCCTAGGAAGACCGGACACACCACAGGAAGAAAAGGACAGGCGGAGGTTTTAGCTACATGTGCTGAATATCGGGGGAGGACACTGATCATTCATCCAATAGACAATCTTGTTGTTGTTGAGAAGGGGCGGAGAAATTGGCCGCAGAATGTTTTCTTTATGTTCATTGGATGTTTATTTTTAATTACATGAGCAATGTATCCTTGTACATTAGCACACTAACATTAGATAACACCAAAGACACTCCGAAATCATTTTTCCCACCAAAACACATCCCTTTCCAGAACTTACGTATGTATAGGTACAGGTATGAACACAGCAAAATACAGAGGTGGTTGTGTTTTACTTTGTGTTATTTAGGATGCAAGAGATAGAAACCCCAAATCAAAGTAGTTTCAGTTGAAAATAAGTTGGCTTCACAGAAAAGTGGATACGGGATACTGAGACATCACCCATGGTTCCACTGTTTCTCCCTGTTCTCAAAATTAGACCCCAGTCTCAACTTCCATGTGGTACCCAAAAGGCTACAGCAAGCCCCAGCCCTATATGCCCTTTCCCTTATGTCTGAGGGGAGGGCAAGAGGGCTGTAGCAAAATTTTTACTGTATCTAATGGAATCTGCCAATGACATGCCCATTCCTGATTCCATTACTGTGTTGGGAGATTGTAGTTTGATGATAGATAGACAGAGAGGTAAATAGTCAACCAGTGCTCACATTTTGAGCTTAAGACAGGTCATGTGGGCTGATATAGGCTGTGTCTCCATAAGAAATTTGGTATACTGTTTTGCCAAAGACAGGGAAATAAATGAAACAGTAAAGTAGATTTAAGTGTTCATAAGTACCTAATAAAGTAATATGGCCTAAAAGCCAAGTAAAGCATTTCAGGAAGGAAAGATTGGCTAAAAGAATAAAATACATTACACAGAGATCAATAAGAATGAAAACTCAGAAAATTATTAAATTTGTTCAATGGATGGTAACTGCTGAGAATTAGAAATGTTTGATGATATTAGATACTTAGTAATGTCACAAAACTAGCCTATGTTTTATTCTCTTTGCTGTACCTCTAGTTGATGGTAGCCTCAGAATAAATTGCTAATAGTTACAAGAATAAAGTACAATCCCCATGGCTTAGTTCTGATGTACAGTTTAAGAAGTGCTTAGGTGCTTAGTACTTCCCCCAAAATCTTGCCTATCTTTGAACTGCTCCAAGGAAGAGGAAAGAGATGGAAAGAGGAATGCAAAGAGGAAAAGAAAAGATGGTCAACATTCCTCAAAGAAAACTGTCCTACCCAGAACTGCCAGTACTGGAAGACAGGGAGCAGGAAGCCAAGAAAGAAGGACGTATGGACAATTTAACACACTGAACTTGCCCGCTAACAACGATGACCCAATCAGGAATCAAATCTCCTCCTCCCTTGGACAGGAAGGGTTCACTGCCTTTTCCCCCGAGACTTTAAAGAAATCATATTCAGTCAACAGCAGATTAGTGGAAATAGAGAACGTAGGCTGAATTCTCTGAATGTCTCTTGGCAAATGTAATAAAGGCAGGAATAGCTTAAGAGAGTTGTCAAGATCAAGAGAAAAGGTAGGGGCAGGAGTTAGGCATGACTTGAATTTATTGAGACGCCAAAGGGAAAAGAAGCTGACAGTGTGAAAGGTTGATTGATAGTTACCATCCTGAAGAAAGAGAAGAAGACAAAAGCAAACTTTTCAGAGGTGAAGCTGACCGAGCTCTAAGGAGAGACACTTCTTGCTCTGAGAAAACAGGTTAAGCAGAAAAGGATAGTAAGAGAGAAGATGCTATTAATAACAAAAAGGGGTTAAGAGGGCTGTTCGGTGGTCTCCCAGGTGTTTGGGGGGCTGGGGAATGGAGGGCACCTCTACTTATCTAGGAGGCACAAGTTTCAACCTTCATTCTGTGCTTGCTTGAGTGTGTTGGTTTTAGAAATTTATTCTCTGTAAGCTTCGGTTTTCTCCTCTGTAGAAGGGACATAATAATCCTGTGTTTATATTTAGGTGATTTCAGTTCTAGCAGAAAATCCATAGTCAAACTGCCATGAACAGTATAGAAAAATATTACTGTATAACTCTGAGTGTCCAAATGTTGGGGAGCATCAGTAATGGTATGATTAATTCTTAGGAAAATGGTTTCAAGGCCCAGATTTTTCCCACTTCTTAAAAAAGTTGCTATCCTTACTGTGTTGGTTTTGATATTCACTGGCTTCCCTCAGAGTGACAATAGGGCTCTGACTTTGCCAGGTACAAGTGTTTCCAATGAATATTGGAATAGAAGCATTGTACCTACTCTCTATCCTCACGTAATACATTCCAGGTAGTAAAAGAGCCACATGCCCACATGTAAAAATATCTACTAATACTACAGCAAACAGAATCACCAAAAGAACACCCAGGATTTGGGGGCAGATTTACTTTATGTCAACTGGCACTGACTGGAATCACTCCCAAAATATCAGGCCCTGGTCTCTGGTGGTTTAGGGCTTGTATGGGATAAGCAAGCAGGAAGTGCAGAGGCAGAATGGCTTGTCAGTTGGGGATTGGTTCTTAACAATAGGCCTCATGGTGACCAGCTGTGCATCTCAGTGACCAGCCGTTTCTAGGAGACAGAAACAACTGGAATTGCAACCAGAACTGTACCTACTCAACTAAGAAACTGAAATACACTGGCTGGGGGCGCATTTGCTGTTATACTAACACAAAGTACAGTGTGCGAGACCATTGCCAAGGACAAAAACTCCAGTGAAGTTGAACTCCACTTGCAGAAGGCTAAGGTATTCTTTACGGACCCACGCAAGTAGCTTCAAATGATAGTTAACGATGAAACAAAACATAAAACTTGGCTTGTAATTTCAGGGCATCTTTCAGTAAGCAGGATCCAATACTCTGAAACAAGACCATTGGGAAGTGTTTGTTTCAAAGAAAAATCACTAATTAAAACAACTCCCTGTGTTTAATTAAGAAGTGACTGATTTAGAGTGAGCCTGGTTCTTTAGCCAGTTCCAATCTTTGGGTTAGTTACTGGAAAGTATCTTTCAAGTGGACACAGTAGTGATGAATTCCTCACAAACCACTCTACATTGAACAGTTTTGTATATCTTGCTTTGTGTTTTGCCTTTGGTATCTAAATGGTAAATTCCATTATAACACTCACTCTCTATTGAAAATAGCAAGCGTGGTACTACTGCAACCAGGTGGTCTTTGTCCAACTGAGGGAATTTATCAGATTAAACAAAGGAAACAGCTGAAATGATCAACTTGTTTTTATAGTTGGCTGTTGTAGTTTCATAAGTTAATAAAATCCTGCATCCCTATAATATTCTTTCAACTCAAGAGAACAAGAAACTTTCAATTTGATAAAGTAAATCTGTAACTCATTGTTACTACAAGTCAGATGAGATTGACAAACATTGTTAAAAGACACTTCAAACACTGCTTAGAAGGATGATGTTGTTTTCCAGGCAGTATTACTTGCACATGAAAGATATAACTGTCATTTAAAACAACTTATACAGCTTGCAAAAGAATGCTTCTGTAATTTCCCTCAAAACCCATTCTTGCAATTTTTACAACTTATATGGATGTACAATTTTTACAACATACATGAGTGTGTGTGTGTGTGTGTGTGTGTGTGTGTGTGTGGTCCTGGTGCTCAAATCTAGGGTATTGGGCATGCCCAGCCCTTTAATGGAATATTTTATACTAAGAATGCACCAAATTTCCTGAGGGTAATGCATTAGTCAGCTTTTCAGTACCCACAACTTAGAGGAGGAGAGGTTTAATTTCGCTCATGGTTGCAGAAATTTCAGTTCATGGACAGCTGTTTCCAAGGCAAGAATATGACGACAACAGTGCTGCCGATTTTGTGCGTCCGTGAAGCAGAAAAGCACCGGAGAGAAAGGAGCCAGGGACCAGAGATAGACTCCAAGGCCACAGATCTGTGACCTGCTGAGATACGCCCAGCAGTGAGCTGTGCTAAGCTCTGAAGAGACTCCCAAGCCAATCAAGTCGACCAGTAAGTCTAACCATCACAGGTAATACTGAACTGGTTGTCATATCAGATTTTCATGCAGAGCCTGAAAGTGTCAGGCAGAGACGGTTTATGATACAGGTGGCCTACAGTTGGGCTTGCTTGGACAGCATTGAGTGAAGAGGAATTGTCTTGGCCATATATAAAATATAAATAGGATTAATGTTTAATAATTAAAGTATTTTTATAAAATAACACAAGTTTAATAATGAAGAAAATTTGCATGCCTACTGAATAACAAATGCCTGGCTTCACAGGCACACACATGGGCTTCAAATACTATTATTGGTAATTGCTACGTATTAGTGCCAATTTGTACAAGCACATATAATGCCCAGTACAGCAGACGCCTGTCCCACTAGCTGTGTGTGGGCCCAGAAGGGGCAGCTAGCAGTGCACTGTGTGTCATCCTGCTGCTGCCTACACAGTCTCTACTCCAGCACCACATGGGAGAGTCATAAAAAACTACCCTACAAGCTGCACAATATTATTAAAAGTTTACTATCTGTGGGACATATTAATACCTGTCTGTCTTGGTGCTGTCCATGCAGCCCATCAGGCATGAGTTAAACCTCTGCTTTAGGAGGAAGTTGGAACATATGCTACTCTCATACTGTGTTTTTGCGAACTGTGAATTCTTTCAAAAAAAATCTTCTAGGTCCAATTAGAGGGATTTTATCTCCAACTTGGCTGAAAATTAAAAGAAAATATCCTTCATAAGTGAGAGCTGGGCCTGCGTTTGTCTTGTTGAGCACTGCATCCCTCAACTCTGGCACAATGGTCTCACATGTAGGGGCTCAGTGAATGGTAACTAGCTGAAGGTGTGAGGAATAAGTGGTGTCCATCTGTCTGGCATCTGGTTAGCCTGGGTACATAAGTCTCACTTTCCTCACTAAGGATAATATGGTGAAATAGTAACTTGAGATAATACAAAGTACCTGTATACCATGATGTGTAGCTCCAACTCTACACATAGTTGAAGCCATCATTAGATTTTAACCAATCAAAACATAATAAAGTGTTCTTTTTCTCAAGAAATACAGTATGCACTATAGCTATATATAGAAAGAAATTTTCTACTTCTTAAGCATTGATTTTGAGAAGAGCAATTTGCACTGTCTTCAAATGTTCTTGTTCTCGATGGATAAACTCTTCATGTCAGTGTGTGTGTGTGTGTGTGTGTGTGTGTGTGTGTGTGTAAAAAATATGGCACATAATTTTTAAGGGGTATTAGGAATTGAATCCTACACTTACACATTCTAGGCAAGTACTGTACTACTAAGCTACATCCCCAGGTTCTGAAGGGCTGAAATTAAAATTTTAAAAAGTAAAATAATACTTTTGGTCTCTAGTCCAAGACTAGTATAAAAAAAAACTGTTACAAAGAATTATTCTTATTTCTAACTGATACCAAAATTGTTTCTGAAATATCAACTGGTTAAACTAAAAAGTAATTTCACCACCTATTTGATCATTTCTGTATGTATCTAGCCTATTAGTGATTACTATCTGGTTTTTGCCATCAATTTGGAGAGCCCTAGCTTATGAGTGACAAATGACAACTTTTTTTACCTCCAAATGAATAGACTCATTTACTAACCTCTGCTTACCATTCTGTAATTCTGCAGGTTCTTCTAAAGAAAAATTTCATAAACTTCAAAACATCAAATAGGAATAAATACTTTGAAAATCTTCCAAAAGGAAATCTTGATAAATATATCTTGAAAGCTGAAAGCTGTGTCAGTATGCATATCAATTAGTGGCCTCCCTGAGGAAATTACTCTGAACTCTGGAAAACACAAAAGAGATCAACCATTTTAGTAGCTTTTCCTGATACCAAAATCAATAAGTAGTAAAAAGGAAGCTTCGTGCTGTGAAAAAGCGTTTGTCGGAGTGCAACACAAGAAAGACATGTATTTCTGAGCTGAAGAGCTAAAATAATTTCATTATGTTTTCTAAGCCGTCTATTTGTTTTAAGAGATGTTTGCTTGATTTGGAGAAGAATTCAGTAAACAAGTTATTGCCAGCAGCTGACAATGACAGAGCTGCAAAATCACTTCATCAGGGAGGGATTTGGTAAGGAAATAAGAATGTAACAGTGCACTGAGAAGAAAAGCAAAGTTAATTTCTTCTGTATGATCTTTGTCTTGTTAAGTTGCTGTGAAATGTCCATGCAAGAGCCCTAGGGTGATCACAGCTATTTCTCATAGGCTAAGGATAGACTCAGCTTTCAATTACCATCTTGATGGATAGAAGACTCATAGAAAGGAAAAGAGAGGGAAAAGCAGTCACCTGATACAGTACTCATAATTTGAAAGCCTTTGTTGACATTTCAAAAGTAAACTTCAAGGTCCTGCTATACATGTGTAACAGATTGTTTTGTGCCTTCACTTTTAAGACCTCATTTTCTACTTAAAAAAATTTTGATGGTATGTTCTGATACAGCCTTATTATTGTGTTTTGTTTTTGTTATTTGATGTGAGATCTCACTCTCCTGCCTGGGCTAAATCCTAAATCCTGCGCTCTAGCTCTTCTCCTGCCCTCAGTGTCCCAAGTAGCTGGGACTACAGGTGCCAACCACAACTCCTGGCTACAACCTGCATTCTTTCTTTTTAATCTCCCAATAAGTAAGAGACCTTCATCATAGCTTGATACCCTTCCACATTTAGACACTCTTTCTCTGTTTGGAGTAGAGCCTAAATTATGAGTCTTGCCTTGCCAAAATAGAAGCCAGCAGCTCCCTTTCCCAGCATTCCCTGGAGTTAGGGGCAGACATGTGACCCAGGCTCAGCCATTCAAACTGATTGGGAATCTAGTCTACCAGTTCAATTCTATGGCCCTTGCAAAATTTCTATGATTACTATTTATGATTCTATTATATAGGTCAATCATATACATTTATTTATAAAAATACATGACAATCGCAGTACAAATCCTAGGAGGGGAGCAATGCAAATGTACACTTGAAACATTCTCATCCTACGCACGAAGTGGTACAATATCAAGTAAAGGAAAGATGTACATTATAAAACCTCAAATGAGCACCAAAAGTAATGCAGCATCAAAAGTAACACAGAAGAGATTATCACAGTTAACAAGTTGTTTAATTTTTTATTGCATTTTATCTTCTATTTTGGGTTAAAAAGAGAAAAGAGTAAAAGAAGAATGACCAAGGGAGGAATATAAAAGAAAAATTACAAGATGTTACATTTAAACCAACTAAATCAGTAATCTCACTGAAGAAAATGGTCTAGAACGATGATTATAAAATTAGACATAAAATGCAAAACTCAGTTATGTTGCCTACAAGAAACTAACTTTAATAGAATTAACATATTAAAGATTTATATTGCTTATATTGTAGGGATAGACAAAAATAAACTATGTTAACATTATTCAAAAGAAAGTTTGAGTAGTAAGATTAATATAAATAATGATTTTGAAGTAAACAATATTAGTAGAATAATTTCATAATGCAAAAGGGTCACTCCAACAAGAAAATACAATTCTAAAAATTTGAGCATCTAGAAGCAGAGCTTCAAAATACATGATTGTTATGAAGGAAACTACATAAACCGTCAATTTAGTCACAGACATTAATGCAGTCTCTCAATACTTGAAGGAACTACAGAAAATATTGTATAATAAGGATATAAAATGTTTCCATAACACTATCAACAAAAATTAAACTAACTGATACTCTACAGAAGCAAAATACAAACTCATTTCAAGTGCACACAGAACATTTACTCATGGTAGATTACACTTGATCTTTCATCTGGGCTGCAAGCCTGTCGGTTGGGGCCGCCCACACCCAGAGCAAGTCTTCCCTCTTTGTTAAATCCATCACCATCTACAACCAGAACTATGCTTAAGTCAACTGTGGAGTAATCCAGTATCACATCCCCATGATTCAGCAATTCCCCAAGTCCCCCTTATGAGTGCTTGAGTCTTTGAGAGGGGACATCTAGACATAAGCCATAATAGAACCTGTTATTTTCAGATAATGAAAAATTCATATGCAGTTATAAAGAATAACACAAAGCACCCGTGTATCATTTATCCAGGGCCCACCCCATGGTAACATTTCACAACCAAGTTATTCACACTGATACAATCAAGACAGGGAACAAACACTTCCATGACCACAATGGTCCCCTGTCTTGTCCTATAGCCATACTGACTTTCTCCATCCCTTCCCTTGTCTTTGACCTCTTGGATATCACTAATCTGTTCTCTATTTCTATATTTCTTTTTTTTTTTTTTTTTTGCGGTACTGGGGATCGAACTCAGGACCCTGCGCTTGCTAGTCAAGCGCTTATTCCATTGAGCTATATCCCCAGCCCCTCTATTTCTATAATTTGTCATTTGAAGAGTGGTAATTAAGGTCTGGAAAGTATAGCTCAGTGTTCTGGTTCGATCAACACACACAGATGTAATTTAAATTACACACAAATGTAATTTAAAAGAAATCATGCTGTGTATAGACTTTTTACTCAGAATAATTCTCTAGAGATCCATCTAGGTTGCTCCAGATAACAGTATTTCATTCTTTTTGCTGCTGTATGGATATACTAAAATTTGTTTAACTACTCATCAGTTGAAGAACATGAGGATTCTAATTTGAGGACATTACTAATAAAGTTACTATAAGCATTTTAGGGCAGTATAAATTTCTGAAATAAATTTCCAAGGGTATAATTGCTGGGTTATACAATTGGTGCATGTTTAGTTTTTCAAGAAATTGTCAAAATGCCTTCCGGGGCACTTGTACTGTCGTTCATTCATTCATTCAGCAGCTGCAGAGTCTCAGGATGATTCTCAGCATTTGGAGGTGCCATTGTGTTTCCATTTATCTGTTCTTACCAGCATGCAATGGTGTTATGGTTTCGCTCTGCATTTTCTTAAAGGCTAGCGATGGTCAGCCTCTTTGCAAATCCTATTTGCTGTCTGTGTATTGTCTTCAGTGAAACACCTCTTTACTCCATGTGCCCATTGGATTGCTTGGGTTTTTTTATTCTTGACCTTCAAGAATTATTTATATGTTCTAGATATTAATCTTTCATTGGATATATAATAAGCAAATATTTTCTTTCTCTACATAGCTCAACTTTTCATCCTCTTCACAGGGAGTTTTGCAGAGTAATAGTGTCCAATTTTGATGAAGTCTAACAACATTTATTTTTCCATGAGTCATATGTTTGGTTTCTTTTTTTTTTTTTCCGGTACCAGGGATCGAACTCAGGACCTTGCGCTTGCCAGGCATATGTTTGGTTTCAAGCTGAAGAACTTGTAACCCTATCTTAGGTCCCACAAAGTTTTTTCCGATGTGTTTTCTAAAAGTATTATTTTTTATTGTTATGTTTAATCCTTTCATGTACTTTGAGTTAATTTTTGTATGTAATATGTGACTTAGGTCAATGTTAACTTTTTCACTTGTGATGTTCACTTGCTCCAGCATCCTTTTTGTTTGAAAAGGCTGCTTTTCTCCTACTGAATTGCATTTGTACTTCTGTAAAAGTTATTTAGTTAGACCTGGGGATGTCTCGGTGTAGAGGACTTGTATAGTGTGTGAGGCCCTGGCATTAATCTCCTGCAAGATATATAAACACACACACAGACACACAGACACACAGACACACACACACACACACACACACACACTTCTGTTTGTGGGTTTGTGGGTTTGTGGGTTTGTGGGTTCCCTGTTTTCCTCTAGTGGTTTGTCTCTCCAATAATATCACACAGTCTTAATTACTGAAACTATCTAATAAATTTTGAAGTTGAGTAAACTGAATCTTCCCCATTTATTACTCTTTTTCAAAATCATTTTTCCTATTCTAGTTCCTTTACATCTCCATTTTCATTTTATTCTTTCTTTTCTCGTGGCATGAGGGTTTAATCTATGAGGACCTGCATTCTAGTCAAAAGATTTACAAATAAACTATACCCCTGGATTTCTTTCACATTTTAAAAGAATCTCGACTTTGAATACTCCTACAAAAGATCTTGCTGGGATTTATGATCTGAATTGTATCCAACTTGTATATCAGTTTGGGAAGGATTGACATCTTCACTATATTAAGTATATTAAACCTTGAAATCTATGAACATTTTGTCTTCCTATTTATTTGATGCATGCAAATACATGTTTTATTATAATAAAATCCAATTACTTCATTTTTTGAATGATTGTAATATGTTTTTTTAATTTTGATATTTACATTTTTATTGCTAGTATATATGAATATCAATTTTTCAGCGTTTATTTTACATAATACCTTATTGGATTGATGTTCTTAGGTCAAAAGATACATTTAAAAGGATGAAAAAGAGAAGCCACAAACTGGCAGAAATATTTGCAAATTATATATGTGATAGACAATTCACCTTCAGGCTATATATAGAACTTTGGATACACAGTACTAAAAAAGCAAAAGGAAAAAACCAATTAAAAGATGGGCAATACACTTGCAAAAATCATGTAAAACCAAACACTATTTATAAATAGCATATACACATATGAGTCACTGCCAAACATCCACTAGTCATTGGGGAGATGTGCATGAAAATCATGATAAGAGATTATTATGTATCTAATCAAATAGCTAAAATTAAACCTATTGACCATATCAGTTGTTGGTGAGGACATTGTGGGACTAAGAGATTTATCTGCAAGATTATAAAAGGATACAACCATTTTCAAAAATAGCTTGTCATTTCCTTTAAAAAGTTAAACATAATTCTCAAGGCTGCAGAAAAATTTACATATATATATATATATATATATATATACACACACACACACACACATATACAGTTTTACAGTTTGTTCCTCCTCCTACCCTCTGAGTTTCTTAAAATCAGAGATTGTTTTTTGTTTCTTTTCTTCCAAGGATTTAGGAGCTTGTCACCAGGTTGCTTCTCGGTAGGTACTCACTAAGAATTTAGTACTGGCTGTTTGAACAGATTCACTTGCTCTTCTTAAGTAACAGCCTTTCCCAGCCCTTGAACATAATCCCAGCATGAGGACCCTTGGCTCTTGCTGGGCACAATTCTCAGGAGACTCTTGGCTGCTCGGCGTCTGACTCATCTTCTGATGGTTGTCCATGGCCCCTGGCAGCTGCACCATGGGCTTATCTGCTCTAAGGCAAACCAGAATTGCACAGAGGTTGGGGAAATGTCTCATTTTGCAAAAAAGCAAATTTGGAAGAGATGTTTATTGACCTACCTCAGTATATCATAGGTCTTGGGTACATAGCAAGAACAGGAACAACGTAGCCCCTTTTCTCATTGAGATGTTTTAAATTTTGAAATTAATTTCTAGTCTTAACTGAGTTTTTATACATTGTTATGGTTGATACATTTTGTCAACTTGGGGAATGTAGAGGTTTGGCTGAGTGATTCAGCAGGAAGCCAAGTTGCTTACTGTGTATACATCCTGAGCCTGTGGAAGAGGAGGGCATGGAGATTGCGTGAGAGGTACACACCCCCTGGGTGGGGGGTAGCCTGTTTACAATGTAAGGGAAGAGAAGAGGCTGCTTGCAGCCATTCCTCCCTTTTGCTGGTTGTTTTTGCTGTGCTCTGCTGCCCTGAACAGTTTGCCCTCTGCCATGTGCCACTTTGCCTCAGAACCAGCCAAATATAGACTGAAACCTCCACAAACTGTAAGCTAAATAAACCTTTCCTTCCTTTATTTTGGGTGTTGGGTATTTTGTCTCAGCAACGAGAGTAAAGTAACTGAGACATACATGTTCTACAGAAAACAAATACACATATATATGGGTAGAAAATAATGGCATTTAGCAGCCATGGACTAGTAATGGGATGTTTAGAACTTTTTCTCAGCAAGGATCATAAAGGTCCCCAATAATATTTTAAGCTCAAGATAAAAGATTAAAAAGAGTCAGGGCTGGTGGGACATACCTATAATGCCAGCTATTTGTGAAGCTGAGGCGGGGAGATTGCAAGCGTGAGGCCACCCTGGGCAACTTGGTAGGACCCTATCTCAAAGTTTAAAACGGTAGTGGGGTTAGAAATGTAACTATGTGGTATAGATTGCTGCCTGTTGTGTACCAGGTCCTCAGTACAAAGGAAAAAAAGTAGGCATACTGAAAAGACCATTTTTAGCAAAGGAAACAATCATCTGGGAAACTGAAGCTTGGCAAAGTCTTTATCACGTTGAAATAAGTGAAAAATGATCACTGTGACAGAACAAAAGGAATGTGGTAAAATGGCAGTAGAAAATGAGAGGATTTTGTAGATACAGGATACACAGTTTTGTCCAGTTGAGTGTGCTCCCTGCATAACTTTTAACAAATCTTTACTTGATTCTCTTTGATGTTTGCTTCTCCTTCCTTGGTACTTTTGAGTTCTAGAAAATGATACTAAGTCATTCATTTGTGTCTCAATACACTTACATGGTCTTCTGTTCCTACTAACACTTTAATTGACATGGTACAGTAATAATCATTCTTTTTATTTCGAAAACAGCTTATGTAACTTTTAATTTTTTTCTTTACTTCTGCTATCATCAGTTTGCCTAGGGCTTTTAATACCTGCTTCTAACATAATTTCTTTAATGAATGTTCCACCCAGTGATATTTCACTCACATATTCTTACATCTTCTCTACTGTTCCAGGACTTCCTCCTGCATGTATTTTTTCTCTTTCCTTAAAAGAGGCCATTGTTTTCACTAATTACCTCCTATGCTCACTGAACTCTGCCTGGTGACTATAATAATTTTCAGAAACACTTTACTTTATAATTTTAAAGAATTTAAATAGTTTTGCTTCTGGATTTCTTCATTTAATCCTGTGCTAAGAAACCTGGGCTTGAGTGGACCTTGGAGATCTTTTAATTTCCCATCTTCATTTACCACCAGGCTATTTTAAATTTATTACCCATTATGTTATACTTAGTAACCTAATATGGAATAGTTTTAATTTCTAGTATCTTTTCATTTAAAATGCCCTACCTTTTCACAATGATTTATAAAGGGTAGTTGGCGTTAGAAATGTTCACATACACTTCCATAGCAAAAGCTAAAAATAGAGCGTTCATTTTTTCAAAGTTGTGCACTGGATGTTAATCATCTTCAAACTCCCAGGTAGACAGATTTATTTGCTGCATGTCTTCTACATAAGACTTATACCCAAATTTATAAAGTAATGGAAGTACTATTGATGATATTAACTGTTCAGCTGTGGTGTGCAGTATGGTGAATAGATCAAAAGAGAGGACTTTGTATAGCTTAGATTAGACCCTCTTTTTATGCTCTGTTATCCTTTGCTAAGCTGTTCAGGGTGTAAGACTTCCTTAGTTATCAGCTGAGAGCCCCCAGCCAATCTGCTGTCACATGGTCAGAGAGGAAATCTGTGTCTTCCTCTCTTGTCACCTTCATTTGCCAAAGTTCTTTCTTGTTTGAGTTTGGATGACCCAGTAATGCTTGTTAGCTTAGCCATGTTTAGGCATTTCCTTTGCTGTTAGTCAAATAATCTGTCACTAACAAGAAAAAAAGAAAGACTCAGCAGAACTTCAGAGAAACAATGCTTCCTAGGTATTGTGAAGGAAGATGCTAATTTTCATGTTGCCATGGAGTTAATGTCTGCTTAAGTTACATTTCTTCACTGACAGGTAAAGAACAGTTGTTATCCAAAAAAAGCAACACTTTATCTTGGTGAGATAATTCATTAGACTTTGAAATGTCCCCATAAATCAGTCATCGCCTTACTTGCTAGCAGATTCTTAAAGATATCTGCTCCAAGCAATATGACTAGCTATTAACAAGAGCAAATTGTGTTGTTCTAATGCTCCAGAGAGTCTATGATGATCATGCATTTGCATTTATTTTTTTAATGTATCTTAAGAAAGAAGAGACTCTCTGATTAAAAGAAGACTTTAAAAAAAGAAATGACTATTATATCTTTAAGGATCTTATCAATCACACTGTATTCAAAAAGAAAAGGCTATCAGTTATGCTTTCTGTGGTTGCTTTTTCTAAGGGCAAGACTATAATGTCAGGTGTTTCTATTCATTATTATCTCGCACACTGCTGCTTTCCCATGTGGAATTTCGATTAACTTGAAAAATAGCACCAAGTGCAGAAAAAAATATATGTATAAGGAAAAAAGGTACAAACTGTCATCGCAGTTATTTTTAAATGTATAAGATATATACATCCAGGAAATGTATAGAAAACACTGAAAGAGAAACCATAGATGTAAGAAACAAGGCCAGCTATTACAATATGTACATACTACCATCCTCTCTTTAGCTTTCCACATAGAGATTCTACATGTACAAGAGAAAAGAGCATGTTGACTAATAAATTATGAGTGTTGCTATTTATTGAAAATAATATATGTACAGGGTAAAAAATAGCTATAAGATGAAAAACATACACCTCTATCTGTCCTTCTTACACTCCTACTATCTCTACCAAGACCCTCCCCAGAAGCAATGAGTGTCAAGAATTTCTGTTTTTAGCTAAGAAGGATGGGTTTACCCTGCACCTAAAGAAACTGTACTTTTCTGGCCCTCCACATGCACAAGTCCTTCCCAGAGCCCAGGAAATGGCACAGGAGTTGATCTTGATGATATGAGGCCTGAAATGTATACATTTGGGAGCACATACCTTTAAGAAACAGAATACCAAATTATGAATACAAAATTGCTACGGTCTTACAAGAGGCCTGTGCAGATTAAGAATCCTACAGTTTAAGTTTTATTAGTTTCACAGTCGTACACATCATTTCTAGGTTTACCAATAGTATTAGTTCTCCTCAGTTGCCTCTATTTAGCGTAACCATCCTATTAATTCTGCCTTTCCCCATCTACCTTCTAGGCTTTTTCATTTATGTTATTGTTATATTTATAGTTAAGGATTCCACTCAGTAAGGCTGTATTTCTTAAACTTTTTAAGTTCATTTCAAAAACCAATGAGTAACATATGCAAAATTCCTATTGCATATGTGTAAGAATGAACATATATATGTAAATATCGTATTATTTTCAGTTGAATCAAGCAATACCATTGGGTACATAAATTAGTAAATACAATCTTGTATCACTGACTTTTGCTGCTTTGAGAAGAATCATCCAAGCATCTTGAATTTATGATATTCTTAATTTTTTTCTGGGATCCCACTCAACTTCTAGATAAGACATAGTTGACCTTGTTTCTTGTATCTATTGTTTTCCTTTTGGTGGATATTTATACATTTCCTGGATTAATTCCTTAAGTAATATTTTAATGCAATTTTGTAGGAGGCTACCCTCATGTATCTCCTTCAAAATAGGATGACTTCACAGACAATTGTTAGTTTCAGAATGTATTCTTTATGCAAAAACAAAAAAGTTACAGTATGCTTAGCTTAGTTATCCCTTATAGGCTTTACCATAATAACATGTCTTTAAGAGAAGCTTTAAAGAAAATTACAGGAATGAAGGAAAGCATGTTAGGCAGTTGGAGATACATCTCTTACCCTCTTTGTTAAAAGGCATATATTAATATGGATAAAAGTGGAGGAAACAGTGGACATTACACTATTCATCCAAAAGGTTACTATTTTCTAAAAACCTAAACAATTTTCTTAAACATGTTTTTTTTTCTCTTAATATTCAAATTGAGAACAGCCATGCAAATAACAAACCAGTGCTTTCAAATCATATTTCAGAATGACTTCACTAGAACTCCATCTCCTGTTGAGTGTATTGTGGGATAAATTGTTTATATGCAATAAGCTGAGGGTCTTCTCCTACAATTTAAAAAACTCTTCAAAATACCACATTTACAACATCAAAGTAGAAATTACAGTTTTCTTCTTGCCAACAGCCTTAATATTTTCAATAATTACTAATGCTGGTGAAAGAAAAGAATACTGCTAGTTTATGTAATTTTTGTACTTTTGCAAAAAATGTATTTATGATGTAAATTTCCATGAGCACATAATAATCCCAATTCTTTTCCTCATGATGGGGAGGGTGAGTTTGAATAAACACAAGTTGATTTGATCAGCATGCTTATTTTTACGTCCTTTTTGTTAATCTGAGTCAGAGTCCAGGAGGGAACTATGCATTTTTACCATAGTCATGAGCAGTTTGAACTTGCATAAGAAGACTTTAGATTTCTACTTTGCCCTTCCCTAATATTTGTGTTTTTTTCTCCTCCCCTCCTTACCTACCACCATCTCAACTATCTGAATATTTTTTAAAAGTCTACTTCAAGGCACCCTGTAAGCCTTTTAGAGATTTGAAGTTGGGTCACGAGCATTTATGCTGTCGGTGTGTCTGGGTTGGACAAAACAATCTGTGATCTACAGCAAAGTACCTTCCATTCACATGGCACACCCAGGGAAATAAGAATAAAATGCTATTATGACTAAGTTGTAAATCTATGCACATCTCTTGAATTTCAGGCAATTTTATAAAAAAGAAAAAAGAAAAAGAAACTGATTTTTATTAATAATAATCATGTAGTAAAATGTGTTTGCAATTTTGTCTCAGTTTAATTTGTTGTAAGGTGGGAGGGGGAATTGCTGGTTTCACCATTTCAGATCTGTGTTGCCTAAGAGTATTAATGTTTTAATTAAGCAAAGAAATAAGGATTTCTAATCTGTATGTAATTGTTTTAAAGCACACATTTTAAGAGAAAATACTGTACAATGAAGAAAACCATTTTAGGCATTTTGTATAAACTGAATTATTGCAAAAGGATAATCTATAATATCCTTGTAAATTCCTTTAAAATGATGAACTAACAGGACAGTCTGACCAATTTTTTAAGAATATACTTCCTTTTATGTGTTCAATAAAAAAGTCTATGTGTCAATTTACCACACAGCGTATGTGTTTGTGCTTTATTGTATAAAGGAAGACCAAAGAATAATAATAGAATTGCCCATGTAGATTGCCCTCAAACTAAGAAACCCACATTCCTAGTAGAATGAAAAATATGGACACTGATTTGTGTGGTGTGGACTAGCGACACAATCAGTGTTTGGACAATACAGTTGGTGTTACAAAGCAAGTTGCATTTATGGATTGGTTAAGGTTCTTTTGTTACTACCAACAAGAATTGACTGTAAGAGAAGAAAAAGGACAGTGTGTTGGAAGATCATGAAACACCTACCAAATCTGTAGAAAAACTAAAGTACTACCCACAAAAAGGACAGCGCTCAAGGGCTAAGTGGCATGAACTGCTTGAATATGTTGTAAAAATGCTGCTCCTGGTATAATTATGTCTCATTGGTTTTTCCATCCCTCTGTTACTTGACTTACATATCAGCATCCTAGGAGAATAAAATATAATTGCTTTGCTATAAGTCAAATAACAATCTTTAGCTATGGTAGGTGAAAGCTCCTTGATCTACAACCCACAAATCCACAAAATAGAGAGTTAGATACGGGCTTCTGCTTTGGCCTACAAAAGAATAGACAGTGATTAAAAAAGCCAGATGTATTGCAACATTAATCTCTAAATTACCTCTGGGTTCTTAATTACACCCCTGATCTTAGTTTAGAATCACAGAACGACAGTACAAAACATCCAGACCTAAAATGCTTCCTACAATATTTATAATTATAATTGAGCAACATCTCTTACTCCCTTAGATGATGTTTCTGAGAGCCACAGGTTGGAGTTAGAATTTTGGCTTGGGTTCTTAGTACTCGCACTTTCACCTTGGTAACATAACTATCATCTTACATCTTAATATTTTAAAAATAGAATCTATATATGTCCTCATTTTCCAGCCTTTCAGGATTATTGTGGGGTCAAAGGCCAAATCATATAAAAGCCTATCACAGATATGTACTAAATAAGTAGTGGAAGTTATTTTATTGTTGAATAAATAAATGTGCCTGGAATAAGGGTAACTGTTGAGGCAGACAATACCTCCACTCTATTCATTATTTTCCTTCTGCTTCTGTCCACATTTGCTAAAAATGTATTAATTTACCTCTTTCAAATCCTTCTCAAGTGAGGAAAAAGTATATATTATTTTAAAAAGGAAAGTACTGGTATTAAAGCTTTCTAAAATGATTTATGGAAAGACCACATTTAATAAATCTTGTGTACCTGTTTTTTTTTAATTTTAAGGTGATGGTTGAGGTCAAGTCTACAGAAGTATAATGTGTTACCTGCTGCTGCTAATTAGATTGCTTGTGACCTTGAACACTGTTGTGTTTACCACAGTCGGGACACATTCAGAATGTCTTATTCATTACTTGTGTTTCGCTCTTTTTGAGCACTTACTACTCCTGCAGTGGGACAGTGGCAAAGAATGATATTTATTACTGAGTGGAAATTTTATTAAGAAGATCTAGGTTTCCTGCTCACAAGAAAGTCAGGGACCTATAGAACAGACATCCAGGAAAAGGTCCCTGGATGTCTCCTGGGGCTCCCACACCTAGTGTCTACTCAGAATGGAGAATTTCACTGGCCACAGTCTGATAAGCTCAAGGGAATTAAGAGCACAAACCCCTTGGGGGTAAAGGTCTGAGTACAGCAGAAGGTAAACAACATGAGCTGGCCAAGGTGCAAGCGCAGAGGGAGAGAATTCTAAAGCTGGTCGTGGAGAAAGGAGTTCATAATGTCAGTTATGGCCTTGGACTCGAACATGGGTGTGGGGACTGCTGCCTGCTCCACTGACCCTCTTACAGTGAGTCTTTGCAGAGACTCCTGCTGCTGCCATATTGGAAGGAATTCTGTAGCTTACTGGATTTAATGGAAGGCAAAAAATGGTTGAACGGTAGCCACGAACAAATGAGCTGTAAGAGAACAACTCATGGGTGCCACTGTGATTCTTCCTGTTGTCACCATAACTGTGGCAAATGACTCCCCTAAAGGCTTCGGTCAGACTCACTGAGGTGCAAAGAGGCAGCGCATTGCCTCAGGCCAACACCAGGTAGCTCTTATTTCCGGCTCAAGGGCTTTTCTCACGGCCAGTCATTAATTATCTGCAGGAGCTTTCCCAGCATACGCACTTCTGCAGAGGAGTTAATGTTCTGTCCTCTTGCAACAAACCATAGTAGGCTTGATTGACAAATGCTTTTCTTTTGCTTTCTCAAGGGATTGGTGCTGAGATTCATCACAGATGTTCTCCTAGCTTGAGCTCCCTGTCTTCTGAAAGTGTTAGCCAAACCAATGTGCATTTTCTCTATTGGTTTTCTTTTCCCTGTTTCTCCTTCAGATTCTAAATGCTGTCTGTTGGAATTACATTCCCAAATAAATTAGCCTTCTAGGAACTGTTCTCTCTGTAGAGATGCAAATATAATTTTTGTTCATTTAAAACCCTTTTAGAAACATGCAGTGGAGGTCAAGGGCTTAGTTCACTGGTTTCCCAGAACCGAACAACAACAAACCACACAGTGGGTGACTCGAGATTTGCTTTATTTCCTCCCTTTCTAACTTTCTTTTCTTTTCTTTTTTGAGATAAGGTCTTGCCACGTAGCTCAAACTGGCCTCAAATTCATTTTCCCTCTGTTTGGCTTCCAGAATGTTGGGATTGTATGTGTGCACCACCGTGCACGCCAAGTTTTTTTAAACTCACTTTTAACGTGCACACAAAAAGGGGATATATGAAATATTTTACAGCAAATAACTGATACTGTCACATCCAACTATCGTTATATATCTCTAATATAAAGGGTCTTTAAGAACATAACTACAACCCTATTAATACATCCCCAGAATTAACGCTATTTCTGTCATATTACTTAATATAGTTATTTCTAACATTATATAATTATCTGATTGTTTTATAAATGTCCTTTTATAGCTAACTTGTTGGTGTGAGGACTGTAATGAAGATGAACATTGTAATTGTTTGGTTCATATATCTTATGTCTTTCCAGATTTGTAGCAGTCCTTTCTTTGTATTTCTGCCCAATTTCCTCCCTTCTTCCTTTCCTTCCTTATCCTCTTTTCTTCTCTTTCTTTCATTGCCACTTATTTAGTGCGGGAACCAGATCAGTTGTTCTGTAGAATTTCTAATTCTGGGATCGACTGATCGTCTCTTCAAGGTTCACTTTAAGTATCACTCTTTAAAAAAGAATGAACATCATTCCTAAAAATGTGCTCTGGGAAATAAGTGTTGCTGATTACTCTGGGATTGGTTTGTGTCTCCACTTCCTCAGTGCTGACTTTCTGTTTTCCAGCTTAAGCATTTCACATTCTCTAATGTGCTAAGGCAAGGAAAAATTCCTTTGCTGCTCCTTCTTCCTTCGAGGAGGGCAGAGTCCCTCTTCCATGGAGTCTACGCCGAAAGTGGACTTCTACAGTGAGGTGTACGGGGCTGTTGTTATCACACATCATTCCTCGTGATCTGAGGTGTCCCATAATCATGCATACACATCAAGAGTATAAGTCAAGTTCATATATTTATCACTGTGGTATACATATGTAACAGATTTCATAAATGAGGAAAGACAAAAAATAAACTAAAATATTCACTTTTAAAGTATCCCAAGCCTTCTT
This sequence comes from Dinomys branickii, assembly GCA_004027595.1. NCBI lineage: Eukaryota > Metazoa > Chordata > Mammalia > Rodentia > Dinomyidae > Dinomys > Dinomys branickii. Next base: position 19,564 of record PVLD010003828.1, on the reverse strand, counting down.
CTTTGAGAACATATTAAAGTAAAAGCCAAATTAGTAGCTAATGCGTGTAGAGGAGGATTTGGAGTGGTGGGGCAGTAATTACGGGTCCCTATGTTGCAGTATTGTTGGCTACATATTTAAGTCCAAAAGTTTTAGTTGGTGCATTACTCTTTGCTCCCATTCAATGAACTTTTATTGCTCATGACTACAGTCAAACACTGAGCTTCATTTTAGTAGTACAGAGTCAAACAAGTCACATTCCTTTCCCTTTAAAGTCATACCCCAGTAGAGGAAATAAAAGTAAACCTAGGCTTGATATTCACTGAGACAGGAAGAGATACATAGACCACAGCTTTAAAGAAACAAACAAAGGGTATCTTAATGAGCCTAAGGTTTTGGCTAAGGAAAAGACCAAAGGACACTTCGCTGAGAAAAGTGACTATTTAGCTTATTATTAAAGGGTAAAGGAAAAGTGAGACAGTTGCTGTAAGAAATAAAAAAAATATTAAAGAAATTCACTGGTTCCATTGGACTGGGTAGAAGGTGGTAGGTGAGAACAATGGAAGGGAAGATAAGATGGAAAGTGGGCAGTAAGTAGTGTGTGAGAATCTCCGGGAAAGTTAGAGTTTGGTTTTCTTTCATTCTTTTTCTTTTTGCTTATTGATGGATTTTTAAGGAAAGGAGTGACTTAATTGAATTTGAATATTGGAAAGATGACTCAAGCAGTGTGGAGGCCTGAATTTTGGGACAGGAAATCAGGCTAGAGGAGGGTAGCAGGAAACCAGTTTTGAGCCAGAGGCACAGCCTAGGGAGACTGTTCAGTGCCCTCTGCTGGACTAGGAAACACCCTAGGAAGGGAAAGTTGTGAGAAAACAAGGTGAATTTCATAACTGAAGTTGGATATGCTCTGCAATTGTAATGCTTAGTAAGATGTTGTGATGCATGGGAAATGAACACTTCAGAAGATAGATTCCACAAGGAGTGCAAAGTAGTGAGAAAAGTGGACAAACAAGAGAGTTGTGTTATGCAAGCCAGGGTAAAAGAGATTAAAGCATTTAGAGATCCATTAAAATTTTCAAGGTCAGAGAGAGTGCAGAAAAGGGTGCAGATACACATCCTTTGACCTTAGACACTTTACCATAGGCAGTTTCAGTACAAACAACATGACTCAGGAGTAAATAGTGGTGAGAAATTGTGGTGATGGAATTTCATTTTCTCATTAGAGAAATTTGGCTATGAAGTGAAATAGAATTCTTAATTCTACTTGTTAATTCTTAGTGGAAGAGGGGTTTGGAGTGGGACAAAGAGGTAAAGTACTGTAATGGTTAATACACTGTGTCAACTTGAGAAGAGAGAAGTCTATAAGCTTAAGCAACTCAGCAGTTCTACTTCCTAGGGTTTAGAGGACATGCCCTTACCCCTCTAGGATGTAATTCATTGTGTCAACTTGGGAAGTTTAGTTTAACAAAATGACTCAGTAGGGGGCCAGAGACCTCATTTTACAAACATGTAGAGCCTTGCAAGAGGAGGGTATGGAGATGGTGTAAGTGCTACACCCACCTGAGGGCAGTTAGCCTGCATACAATATACGAGAGGAAAAGAGGGTTGGTCTCTCCTTTTTTGATCTTGTTGCTTTTGCTGCCTTCTGCTACCCTGAAGTGTCACCCCTGCACCTGTCACCCTTCCTTGGATCCAGCTGATTATGGACTAAACCTCCACAAACTGTGAGCTGAGTAAACCTTCCCTTCATTAATTTTGGGCATCAAGTATTTTGTCTCAGCAATGAGAGAGAGACAAGTGACTTGCTTGTGTGTACAAGATGCTGGGTTGGAGCCCAGCACTGAAAAATAAAATAAATAAATAGAATGACTAGGAGGCAATATGTGAAATGAGAAAAGAGAGTTAGTTTTTTAACTGTTTCTCTCTAAAATGTGAAAGTGTTGAGGGGAAGGAATCTATAAGTCTGAAAATAAAGGCCAAGAAGAGAAAATGTGGGAGTGGGAAGTCCCTAAGAACTAAGAGGGAAGGGGTAAAAAATGCAAGCACAAACAAGGCCAGACAGGGAAAAAAGAGGAAAGACAGGAAATTATGGCTGAATTGGATAATTAGTCAAATGCATGGCTGTTTTAAACTGTCTGATGTCAGCTAGATAGGGCTTCAGAATTTCAGAGAGAGGATGCAGACACAATAGTAGGTTATTGATTATAGTTCTTTTTACTTAAAGTATCTTGTAATAACTTCTGACTCATATGTCCAAAGAGCTATCAATAATCTTATTCACTAAAGGAAAATATTGTCATTTCCCTTAATGAAAATGTATTCTCTGCCCCAGCTGCTATTATCTTATCACATCTATCCATGACTTACGAGAAATATTTTTTTTCAAATAAAACTAGAATAACAAGGCTGTCATTTAATATACTTAATATGCAGTCTGTCTCTTGATAAACCAATAAGTTTATTTTCAGTATGAAATTTGGGTGACACTCTTTGGTTGTAAAAGGAAATTACAAGTATATATATATATGTGTATATATATATATATATATATATATATATACACATTAAAATACTGTTCTGCGGATAGCAATGGCAGAAATGTGTCAAGAAGATTACCAATTTATCTAGTGCCTTGTGATTAGTATTCTTGCTTAGAACAATGGTTGTACTTTAATAATTGAAGGCATTTTGTAGATTTGATTATATGTTTGAATTTTATATTGAATTATTTATATAAATATCATTCGCTATGACAGTTACACAATGATGTGAATGTACTTAATGTCATTGAGTACATTGTTAAATGGTAAATTTATATTGTTTATATGTGTGATAGTTTGTTTCTGGATGTGCCCCCACAGCCTCATGCAGTCATGGGGCGGGATTCTAGAGTTTATGATTGATCCATGGTCCAACGTTGGGATTATAGGTGTGAGACCTACACTCACCCTGGTGTGGGTAGTTTGCACACAGTGTAAGGGAAGGAAAAAGGCTGCTTGCTGCCAGTCTTCCCTTTTGCTCTTGTTGTTTTTGCTTTTTCCCGCTGCCATGAACTGCTGCCCTCTGCTATGTGCCACTCTGCATTGGAGCCAGCTGAATATGGACTGAAACCCCCACAAACTGTGAGCTAAATAAACCTTTCCTTCCTTAATTTTGCTCATTGGGTATTTTGTCTGAGCAAAGAGAAAAAAGTAACCAAGACAATATGTTATTACAAGGAAGACATTTACTAAACAATATAATACCTTGTAGTCTGGAGGAAATAAAATGCAAATAGTGCAGTGTATGCTTTGCTGTTGCAGTGGAAGGGTCATTGAATTTAAATGGCACTTGAGTACATCAGGGAAGAAATGTCCCTGATTGCCTCTCTTACCCTTTGTTTCATTCTTTAGGAAACTTTTTAAAAATTATGCCACAAAACCCTTGTAACTAAGGACTGCTACCTTGAAAAGAATGTAATCCTTTCCTAAATTAATCAAGAAGATATACTAAGAATGTATACTTGATACATTTTGGATTTGAGGCATATATTTCAGCTATGAAATTATAGTAGAATTGAGTCATATCACCCACATATTTGTTCACTCCTGTTAAAATTTTAGAATATTTTCATCATCTCCCAAAGAAACTACGTAGTTCTAACTCATTGGAAGTCACTCCCTCACCAACAGTTGTTCAAACTGACCTATGTAATTTTAAATATATACAATCTATTTTTTCCCTCTAGACTGACTGAATTAGCCTCTTTGGAAGTGGAGCGTAGGTCTTATACTTAATATATATTCTGAGTTAATTTGATGGAATCTAGCTGAGGATTTTCATATAAGAAACACTGTGCTTGTTACATTTCCACAAGGCAAATATGTTCCTTCAAATTCACCTTGGTGGGGCTAATTAGAATGCACTTTATTCATTTATTCCAAAAAATTTCAATACATGCCTTTTATGTTTCTGGCATTGGGAAAAAGCAGCTAGCACAATCATATCCCTTGTTTTGTGGAGCTGACTGACATTCTAGGATGGGCGTAAACAAATAGGGAGGAAAAAGGAAAGGAAAGTGGGGGAGAGTGTTGAAAGGACAGAGTGCTGCCGTGCGTTGTGATAGGGAGGCTTTTCCCTCAGGTTATGTTTAAGTAGAAACCTGGAAGAAGACAGAAAATGAGCCTTGAAAATCTCTGAGGCAAACATTGTTCTGTGCAGAGAGTGTATGAAGAACTGCTGAGGTGAGCATGAGGGAAGAGTTCTGGAGCTGAGGAGCCCACTGGGTGTGAAGGGGCTGAACAGCTGAGAAAGTGGCGTCAAATGGGACCAGACAAATCAGAACACAGTGCGTGCTCTGCACCAAATGCGAAGCCCGTGTAGAGCACTGTGGGAAACAGGAGTAATGTGACTTGGTTCACAGAGGTCAGATGTAGAATGGGCGGCATGTGGTGGCAATGGTCTCCTTATACATCTAAGGGACAACAAGGGTCACCTCAGAACCTTTCGAGGGTTCACAAAGTCAGAACCCCTGAAAGGGGTTTTCATGACAATGAGAGTGCTGGCTTTCTCACAGTTTACATATGCATTTATGGTGCAGAAGCAAAGTGGGTGGCTCCATGGGATCCTGGCCAGGATCAAGCTGGGAGCACAAGCTACACAAGTAGCAATGTATTCATTACCACCACAAACTCACAGCCCTCAAAACAAAAACAGAGACAAATCTGTTTCATGTAAGTGGATCCTTGATGAAGTAGTCAAAATTATTAATGTATGGCATCTGAACCCTTGAGAATATGTCTTGTTAATATTCTGTAGGAGGATTCTGCTGCTTACTAAAGTATAGTGTTGTCAAAAGCAAGCAGTTTGAGCCACTGAGTTGCAAATTAGGTGAGCCATTATCTGTCACAAAGCCACTCAAAGAATGACAGGCACTGTGGATGTAGCTGGTGGGTAGAGAGTCTGCCTACAGTGAGTGAGGTCCTAGGTTGGATCTCGTGAGCATGCACGAGTGCACACACACACACACACACACACACATGCATGACAAACTGTGGTTATTCAAACATTGATATTGGACAAATATTTTCATGAAAATGAACAAGGTGATTTTGTTAACAAGGAAACAAATGATGATGTGCTATCAATAATCAATTTGAATTTTCCAAGGAAAAGTTATATTTTGGTAAAAGTGTGTCTGTCAGCATGAACCTGATACTTCCTAACAATTCAAAACGTTTGAATAAAGGAGTTATGATAATAATGAATATCTAATTTTGAAATTACATAATGAAATGTGTCAACATTTAGATCTATATAATTCAGTTAACCAGTGTTTTCTAATGAACAATTTCATGTTACAAAATTATCCATTCATTCTATAAAACTAATAGATTTTTTGGGTGATAATAGTATAGAAAGTTTACTGCTACAATTTTAAATTCCACACTACAACTATCAATACCCTCTAAGAGAAGCTATTACTTCTGTTACTTGTCAAATGTTGGTGTAGTATCAAGGGATATATATATATATAAATATATATATGAAAGATAAAAATATTTTCTCCCCTTTCCCACCAAATGTCAGCAAGAGACTGAATCATTTTTCATCTGCATCAACTAATACAATAAAATATTGCAGCAGATTGAGTGCCAGGGTGAAGATACAGGTATTGCTTGTATATGCGTATGTTATTTATATCAACACCATTTGCTGAGTTATTATTACTTTTGAGACTGTACATTAACACACAGTCTTTAACAATAGAAAGATCACAATCTAAGTCATTTGATGTGGCTGTGGGTAATTTATTTAATCTATTTGAGGTTCAATTAGCTTATCAGAACACCAGGAAAATATCAACAAACACATTAGGGTTTTTTTCATATTTAATTAAATGAGATAATGTTTAATGAGTACACTACAGGTATTGGCATATAAATAGCACATTATACACATATTATGGCATGTAAATGGTCGTTGTTTACATGCTCCTTTTCAACACACTCCCTAAATCTTACTTTAGCATTGTCAAACATTATTTTAGACATGCCTTTACTGTGTTTTGTCACATTACAATTTACATCTTACTCCCTTAACATTCGTACAGGTTACGCAGTATAGCATAAGGGCGGGGGAGAAATGGAAAGGACAGAGTAATGTCTAATGTGTGCCACTGATTTCATTTAACACCAACCTGAATCTAAAATATGACAAAAACTTAAAACCTGTAAATCAAGTAGCCAGTCAATGATAGTGATACAGACATTCATTTACCCATTCACTTTCTAAGATTCAATTACTGACTACAGTATATACTCCCAATAAACAGCCTCATGTTGAACCTCAAACATCTTTTTTTAGGAAAAGATGACCAGGTTAAGCCTAAAGCTTGTATGAGGGAAGACACAAAGATCAGATCAAAAACTAATGCAACCAAGACCAATAAACAATACAAAGAATCAAGGAATTGAAGAATTGTTCTTTGAGAGATTAAATGAAATCAATAAAACATTAGCCAACCTTATCAAAAAAAGGAAAGAAAAGGTTAAATCAATGCAATTAGGAATGAAAAGGGTGAAATTACAATGGATCCTGCAGAAATTCAGAAGTTTATCAATGCCTACTTCAAAAGCATTTACTCTAATAATGTGGAAAATACAAAAGAAATGTACAGATTTCTAGATACACATGAATTACTAAAGTTGAATCAAGAAGATACAAAAATCCTAAATAACCCATATCAATGAAATTGAAAATATATTAAAGACTTACTAACAAAGAAAAGCCCAAGTCCTGATGGATTCACTGCTGAAATTTCCAAGAAATGTAGAGATGACTTAATGCCATTATTCCTTGAACACTTTAATGAAACCTTAAGGGAAGCAATACTCCCAAAGTCATTCCTGGAGGCAAGTATTACCCTGATACCAAAACCAGAAAAGGACTCAATCTAAAAAGACAACAGGCCAAACTCCCTCAAGAACATAAACACTAAAGTCCTCAATAAGATACTGGCTAACAGAACACAGCAAATCATCAAGAATATTATACACCATGACCAAGGAGGGACTTATCCCAGGGATGCTGGCATAGTTCAATATATACAAATCAAAAAATATAATATACCATATGTTAGGGTTTGTGCCTGGATGTCTCCACAAAGCCTCAAGCAGTCATGGGGTGGCCTTCTAGAGCTTTTGATTACCTATGGTCCAATGCTGGGATTGTGGGTGTGAGTGCTACACCTGCCCTGGGACAGGTAGTTTGCTTACACTATAAGGAAGGGAAAGAAGCTTGCTTGCTCCTCCTCCCCTTTTGCTCTTGCTGCTTTTGCTGTTTTCCCTGACCAGGAATGGCTGCCCTCTGCCACATGCCACTCTGACTTGGAACCAGCCGAGCATAGACTGAAACCTCTACCAACTGTGAGCTAAATAAACCTTTTCTTCCTTCATTTTGGGTGTCAGGTATTTTGTTTCAACACTGGGAAAAAAACTAACAAAAACACCATATTAACAGAACCAAAGACAAAAATTGCATGATCATCTCAATAGTGTGTACCATGGACTGATTCAGGCCCACAACCTCATAAGAGAGTGGATAGTGAAGGTTTAAATAAAAGAGACAAGTGGTATAATTTTAGGGCCCAGGAGGATCAAAACCCTCCAGCCAAATTAGAGATTCTCTTCGGGTTGAGATAAAGAACTTCTCTGGGTGACTCATATTTCTTTGGTTTTCAAACAAAGGAAGGGAATACTGAAGAAAGCACGGGAAACTGAGCAGATCTTGGGAGTCAGTACAAAGACTTCCCCAAATGGCAAATTACACTAATTAGGAGAATTGATTATCTTTATCTACTGAATTGGTGTTGGAGTCAGGCGTACTCAGCTGTGGCTTGACATCTTGTCCTTTGACAGCATAGCATCACAGTCTACTATAGGCCTCAGCTGGGGCCAGTGATCTACAAAGGTTCACTTACTATAAATACACTGCCCATTTCCAGACAAGGGACCTAGGCCTTAGACAGACTCACAAGTAAATGTAGAAAGCCAATTGATTAATTTTAAATCCTGCTGAGTCACTTCCTAGTGGTCTCCATCAGTGCAGATGCAGAAAAAGCATTTGATAAAGTACAACATCAATTTATGATAAAAACCCTACAGAAAATTGGAATAGATGGTCTTTATTGCAATCTGATGAAAACCATCTATGACAAACCAATGGTTAACACCGTACTAAATGGCCAAAAACTGAGACTTTTAGTCTAAAATAAGGATGTCCACTATCACCACTCCTATTCAGTATAGTTCTGGAAATATTAGCAAGAGCAATTAGATAAGAGAGAGAAATAAAAGGTATAAGGACAGGGAAGGAAAAAATTAATTTACTTTTATTTGCAGATGACATGATACTCTACATAGGAGACCACAAAAACTGTACCAAAAGATGTCTCGATTAAATAACCACATTCAGTTGTGTAGCTGGATACAAAATCAACATTCAGAAAATCAATACCATTCCTGTACAAAAATAACAAACTCACTGAGAACAAAATTAGAGAAATAACTTTCATAGTAACATCAAAAAAGAGAAAGAATCAATCTGACAAAGGAAGTAAAATACCTTTATGTTGAAAATGACATATTCTGAAAAAAGAGATTGAAGAGGTTATCAGAAAATGGAAAGATATCCCTTGCTCATAGATAGGAAGAACCAATATATTTAATATGGCCATACTCCTCAAATTACTATACAGATTTAGTGAAATCCCAATCAAAATAGGATTAGCATACCTCAAACTACAGAAAATATTCCTAAAATGCATTTAGGAGCAGAAGAGACCTGGAATAGCAAAACTATTTTTGGAGAACCAAGGTGAGCTAAGGGGCCATCACAATCCCTAATTTGAAATTACAGTACAGAGATACTGTGATAATAACAGCACAAGATACTGGCAAAAAAAAAGAAAAAATCACAGACCCACGGAGCAATGGAACAGATTAAAAGATGCAGAAAAAACTTCAAACACATTCAGCCACTGTATCTTTGACAAAGGGCCCATTCAGCCACTGTATCTTTTACTGGAAGAAAGCCTCTTTAATGAAAATAGCCTCTTTATTAAATGGTTTTAATAAAAACTGTCTTTCCACACACTGAAGACTAAAAGTAGACATATGTATATCACCAGGCACTAAACTAAAATTGAAGTGGATCAAAGATCTACATATTAAAACAGGAACACTAATTCTGCTGGAAGATAGAATAGTTAGAACTCTGGAAAACACAGGTATGGACAAAGACTTCATGAACAAAATCCCAATTGATGGGAAATTCTACAAAGAAGAAACAACTTGGATCTCAGATTATTAAAAGTTTTAGCACAGCAAAATAAATTACCAATGTAGTAAGAAGACAACCTACAAAGTGGAAAACAAATTTAGCCAGTTGTTCCTTACACAAAGGACTAATATCTAGGACATACAAAGAAAAAATCAGAGCCCCCCAAAATTTAAAGAACCAAAAATGGGCATCTGAGATGAATACACACTTCTCAGATGAAGAATTATAAATGTCAAATAAATATTTGAAAATATGTTCACCATCACTCATCATTCAAGAGATACAGCTCTCTCCAAAAGAATGGGTATTATCAAGAAATCAACCAATAACAAATGCTAGCAGGGTTTGGTGTAAAAAGGAACCCTTCCCCACTGTTGGTGGGTGTGCAGACTGGTGCAACCACTGTGGAAATCAGTGTTGAGATGCCTCAAAAACTAGGGTTAGTGGTCCCATTGGACCCAGCTAGTGCCCATCTTGGTATCTTTCTAAAAGAACTAAATGCACCATACCACAGAAATATAGGCACACCCATGTTTATAGCAGCACACTTTCTGGTAGTAAAATATTGGAAACAGCCCAAATGCCCACCAGCTGATGAATGGATAAAAAAGATGTGAGGTCTTTTTAAAATACAATGGAGTACTATTCAGCCATAAAGATGGGTAAACTTGAAACATTTCTGGGTAAATTTATGCATCTTTAGACCATACTCATGTGAAATAACTCAGACACACACAGGTACAATTTATATTGTCTCTCTGGTGTGAGAAACTGAAAGAGTGAACGAGGACCAAAATGTGTAATAATATTGTAAACTAGGAAGAAATTGTTCAAAAGTAAAGTGGAACTAAGGAGTGGAGAGGAGGAAGGAAAGGAAGGGAAAAGAGAAAAATGAGAGAAGCAGGATAAAGTGGATACAATGCGTTGTAAACGAGGAGGGGAAGCAGCGTTGAAGGGAGGGGAGGGGAATGGGAAAAGAAGAATTAGCAGACATATCATGTACAGGTACAAATTGCCTCTCATAAGCATGATCATTATGCATATCCAAATTGTACCAATTCACTTATTAAAAAAATACAGGTTTTATAGGAGGGTGATGTTGGGCTAAAAACATTGTATTTGGCTGGTGGATCTTCACAGTGGCACTGTAGAAAAGCAGCAGAAATATGCAGCGACTAAGATGCCAAGCACAGCCTCAAAGAGATGGTGAAAGTTCCATATGATGAGAAGAGGATTTGTAGGTTTGACATCACAAGAAATAAGGTGTGACTATACCCAAGGGGCCCTGCTTATTTACCTCAAGGGAGTCACAAAAGATAAACTAAAGGTCTGTACCTATGTCTTAATTGCTAACCAAGTTCATAGAATATATATTTATATTTCCAAGAATAGCAGCCAAATCTCAGAAATATTTTTTAGATAAAATTGAGGATGTTCTTAAAAAAAACTTCAAAACAATTGAACACTACTTCAAAATATGCCTGAATGTGGTGGGGAAATGTCCAAGCACTGGATTTGATTGTTATCTTTGTGATCCCAATGCTGTAGGTGGCAGTGACATGATGAATGTCTGCCTGCATGATGTTCCTTTTTTATGAAATTCTGCTTATCCACAGGAGAAATGCAAGCCATTAGCCCAATTTCAATGCACTATTTCCTCCTAAGATTTAGAAAAGAGAACAAAACTATTAAATTGCTAAGGAACTTAAGACTTGACTTTTTAAAAAATCAATTAAATGAGATGTCCAGGGTCTAACATTTGGAAACATTTACAAATTCCATGCACAGTGGGCCTAATGGTAACTGTTATGTGACTGTGGTGTACTTTTCCAAAATTTTCTTTCATTAGATTTTCCACTGGATAGGAGACCAATCTTTATAACAAAGGAAACAATAGTAACAGTGATAAAATAAGCTGTAGGAAAAATGTAATTCTGCATTATCCTTACGCACAAAAAGGTTTCTGAAGGACTCAGTGGAGCACAGTAAGTTGAACTGAATTTGCTTAGCAGGAGACTCAATTACAAAAGCAAGAAGCTACAAAGAAGAAAAGGGATCATGGGAAAGAAAAGTCCAAGCTACCCTGGCATGCTGTTTTATCCTTCTCTGAAGCTATTCCTTTATATCTTGCATTACTCTATCAGTGGCATACTAAGGTAAGGACTGGAAATATTAGTGTTTCTGACTGTGGAGGGAAAAATCCTTTAAGAATACAAAATACCTAAGTAGAATACTATCTGAAGTAGAAAATGTCTAGTCAGGCATATTGATCCCATGAACACTAAGTGATAGGTGTTCATTCATTTGTTCATTTATATATATCCACCTTAAGTTATTTATTGCATGCTTAGTATGCACCAGTCGGTGTCTTGAGCAATAGGATATATATATCACATGACTTAAAATTGCATATCCTTTTGAAGTTTTATTTTATAGTATTTCATGCTGGTGTTTAAGAATGAAATCCCTGGGAATGAAGTTAACAAAAGATGTTTATGAAATTTGCAAAGAAAAGCATGAAATATCTTGAAAGATAACTCCAAAGATAGTCATACACTATGTTTACACATGGATTAAAAGACTCAGTATGCTAAAGATAACAGTTTTTCTCCAACCATCTGTAGAGTTCATGTAAGTCTACTCAAATTTTCTTATAGATAATGGCAAGGTGTTTTCTTACAGATTTTCTTATGGATAATAAGAAGGTGTTTCTGGATATATGAAATACCACAAGATTAAGAACTGATAACTTTCTTGAGTACTTTTGGACTATGCCTAATCAAGTTATTCTTAAAATATAGTAATTAATCAAGAAGAGAAAAAAAGAAGAAATAAAAGAAAAATGAGCAAAAACTTGTAGTTCACAGATTGCACAATAAATATTGTAGTATATGATCAAAGTGTGTTATATTCATATATGAAAATGGAATAATAACCATAACTCTGTATAATCAATATATGCTAATAAGAAATACTAACTTGACTAGCAGTCAGGGAAATGAAAATCACAGCCAATATGTGATACCATTACACAACTATCTGACCTGCCAAATCTAAAATACATAAGACCATTATGCTATGATGATATGGAGCAATGGAAAAGCTAAGACACAGCTTGCATTACAATACAGAATATGCCACTTTGGTCCACGAGTTGACACTATGTACTGTAGTTGATTGAGGTTGTACTTATTCATGGTCTCAGAATTTTTCTTCTGAAGAAAAAGTTACATAAGTACACCAGAACTCATGTACAAGTATGTTTGCCGAAACACTGTATTAGCAGTAACCTGGAAATAACTACAATTACCAACAGTAGAGCAGATATGTATGTTTACCATGCAGCTGCATGGAAGTTTGAAGGAAGTTTCTTTCCTTCTTTGGAGACTGTAGCACAATTCCATGCCTATGGGAAATAGCCAGTAAGGAAGGGGATGATGACAATATTTAGGCAAGTGAAAAATGAAAAGTGTGAAGTCATGAAAGACAAATGAGAATTAATTTGGAGATAAGAGGAATAGACCTTTCTTCCTTATACATGGGTGTGCGTTTATTCAATATATATTTATTTGATGCCCACTGTATACCTGGCCCTGTTGTTGATGCCAAGGATGCAAGTTGGTTTACAAATTGGCTGATAAGAATTTGATGGAATGTTTAGGTAACAAGTTTCATTTTCTCCTAAGAATGAAGAGAACTTATAGCACACAGTTTAAGAAGAGTAAAGATTTACAATTGTGTATAGAACAGGAAAGTGAGCTAGAGAAGGAAACAAGGTGGTATATTTGGGCAGTGTTGACAGTCCACTTAATTTTAGTTTTTTTTTTTTTTTGTGGTACTGGGGATCGAACTCAGGACCCTGCGCTTGCTAGGCAAGCGCTTATTCCACTGAGCTATATCCCCAGCCCTACAGCCCACTTAAGATCAGCAAATATCTATCCAAAATTCCCAGTTGTACAATATTTCTCCAGCAATGCTCTGTATAGGTAGGTATACTTGTTTAGGAATATTTTTTCCTAGCAGGTTATACCAGAAGATTAACACTGAGAGAGGAATTTAGGACACTGGCAACCATTTGCTTGGAAGGACAGAACATGGATTCCAGTGAGTTTGGTGGCCAATTAAATTTCCGAAGGCGGGCTTCTCATTTGTACCCAGGAATTAACTAATGTTCTTGCATATCTATCTGATGATGGACATTGCTATTTAAAATCACAAGCGCAGGGAAGTTATGTCCCATTAGAAGAAAACTGACCAAATGAGAGGGAAAACAGAGAGGGTCCCAAAGATATATTTTACTATCTTCCCATGCTGGCTGTTTGGAGAGGCTACCAACCTACAAATGTCCTGTAATACCACGCTACCTTTTCTTGTGAAGCTACGGTCAGGTCAGTCGGTAACAGCTCTTATTTTCTTATCTCATTCTTGTTTCCCTAGGATTTCAGTTAGTGCTAACACTGTGGTGGAGGAGCTTTGTTTAGGTTCTGGCTTTTGAAAGCCCCAAGGAAAACAAAGTAAATTTCCCTGCTGAATTAGAGTTCCTGGGAGGAGGGCAATCCAGAAGAAAGAGTCAGGAAAGAGGTGAGACAGAGTGGGAAGATGACTGAGGAGCCAAAGGAATCAAGCGAAGCTGGGGCAACCTGCAGTGCGGTAGCAGTGAAAAATCCGGCAACTCCGCCACTACATATGATGGCAGAAAGGTTTTTCTTTTTTGAGATAGGGTCTTCCTATGCTGTCCTTGCTGACCTCTAACTGCTGAGCTCAGCAATTCTCCTGCCTCAAGCCTCCTAAATACTGGGACGACAGGTGACTGCCACTGTGTCCAGCTCTGAAAGATTTTTAATAACTCTATTATTCAATGGAGAATGAGTATATTGTTTCAGTGTAAAGACTCTTCCATACCCTTTTTCACCCAATTTTAGTACATTGCATTACATATTTATTAGGTTTTTAATGTTGTAGCACTACAATACATGACTAAGTTTCAAGTCTGGGTTAACATAGCATGGAACAGAATGAATATTTCCAGGTGAAAAGATTATCCATCCATTCACTAAACTAATTTAAAGGATAAAAGGCTAGCAGCCAGAAGAATGAAGAAAATGCATAAACTAAGTGATTTTTCGAAGCCTTGGGAAGAGTTTCATACTGCCACAAGACATGGAACGAGATGATGGATGAAAATTTATTCAGGCAAGGAGTGTGGGCACCATATAAAATGTATGGTTTGTGTATTACCTTTCCTCGCTCTAACCAAACTGCCTGACACCCAGACTGGAAAGAGGAAATAATTTATTTAACTCATGGTTTTAGAGGGCTCAGTCCATGATTGGCTGGCTCCAGAGCAGAAACAGCTCAGGGTCAGGGCATGATGGAGCAAGGCTGCTTGTCTAATGGAGGCCAGGAAGAGAAGGACAGCACCAGAGAGGAAGCAACCAGGGACAAGATGCAGTACCCTAGGTCAGGCCTCCGAGACCACCCGGACACACCCAGAAGTGTGCTCTGCTGCGCCCCAGGTGGTGACTCCCACGTTAACAATGAATCTTAACCAGCACTGTGTAAAGCTGCATTCCTCCTCAGAGGCTTCTCCGGCAGTTATATAGATTCTGTACCTGTCTTTGTTTAGGCGTATATACTCATATGCTGAGGTCATTTTTTGAAAAAGTTCATGTATTTTCTTTAATCAACAAGGATTTATGCAACCATATATTGATATTAGAATTGCATTATGAATGCTACTTTTAGAGAGGAAATTTTGCTTCTCTGACTGTCGATACCTGAATTGCTATATGAAGCAATTTACTCAGCCCTGTGCACAGTTGTATTAAGCATACCGCAAGCTGTTCATGAAAATCTTCATTCTCAGAGGGCAAGAGTTGGAGCTGTCCATGCTAATCTACAATCTGCTGTAGGCACTGTGACTTCTTATTTTAAGTAGAGTGAGAAAAACATTGTCTACTAAGGTCTGTAGCATCAATCCTGAAAAATTATTTATTGTTTTGATAGAAATTTCTGCTTCTCAATTTATTAAGCATTCAATAATTTAAACAATAAACCACATATTTTAATAGCAAAAAAAAAAGCCAAAATCTAGGAGCATTTCCATAATTGACAATTTTTACATGTTTATAAAACTCAGACATATGTGGTATTTCCTAAATAAAAATGAGGGTTAAAGCTGCCACCATTGCTAGCATGGTATTGAAATTCCTCTTATAAAATTGTGAGCAGTGTAGAAGGACTACATGCACTCCTCTTCCAAACTATTTATATGAAACAAATGTAATGCATTTCTAAGGTTTTGATTGAGAAAAGGTTTCCTAGTGATATTATGATAGCCTAAAGTAACAGAAACACATAAATTAAATGTCCACCTAAACTGTAATATTTCACTTATAAATTCATATCCCTTAGCATTTAATGATTTACTCCTATCCACGGGACAAAAGCATGTTTTTCAGTTTTATTAGGAGCACTGACAGTATTGCACAACTTTTTAAAAACACCTTTTATAGATTGCCTTTTATAATATACTAGCATTACTCCTTCCTTTAACACTATTTAGCAAGGAGAGAATTTGATGACTTGGGTTGGGGTTTAGATCTAAGATGAGATACACAAGGATCTGAAGATTAGCACTTACTAAATATGTGAATTTACACTTCTATACTTGAAGGATTTTTTTCATTTTTTTCAGTGCAAAGCTACTGTAAAATATTACTGTGACAAGTTAATGTTATAGTTCTTTTAGGTGGCTGGTAGATTTACTGGGATATAGAATGTCTCTGCTGTTGTTGCTATCATTATTAACTTTCAAGGAAAATCATTACAATTTTATTTATTTACTTATTTATATATTACAATTTTAATGTAATGTTCTTTCACCTGCACCTTCTCCCATCCGCTCTGACACTTCCCATTTTTCCTCTGTATTTCATATCTCCTCCAGCCAGTGCAAGAATCTTTGGACTATATTCTTAAAATGTTGAATCACATCCTGAAAATAGACCTCTTTTGATATTAATTTATGACTGTAAGGACTATACATACTTTTCTGCTTTTTTAGTTTATTTCTTTATAAGGTTATTACAGAAGAATTTTTAGCTAATCCTGAAATGCTCTGGCTTAAAACTGAGCATAAAAATGCCATTAATCTCTTTGCATGCAAACTCTCGAAACAGAAATACGTTTTACAGTACTTAAACATGATATAACAAACCATAGTCCAAGCTGGTATTTCATGAGACATATAAGCATAATAATAGTTCCCTCAACTTTGAAAGAAAAACAAGTCTCTTCTTCCTAGTGAGTTGTTATCAGTTAAGACTGTGTCCAGGGTCATAGAACAGATAGCAGCGTCCTAGGCAAATGTGAGCCCACTTTTCCCATGTAACAAGGAGTCTGGGGCTGGTGGTCTGATATCGAGGCATGTTATAGCTTGTATCTAGATGCTGTCCCAAAGCCTTATATGCTCACAGGTGGGGCTTTTCAGAGGTGGCTGCATCTAGGGTGTGTGGATATGGATGAAGGGTGTGTGAATATATATTAAAGACATGATAACTGGATTACTCCACTGATTCATTTAGCCTTGTTCTGGGTGTGGGTAATGGGAGCCCCATCAGGGTGTCAGTGGCCCCAACCAGTAGGCTGGTGACCTGGATGGAATATAAAGGGAGAGAGACGAGGCAGGCTACTGCTTTTCTGTCTGCCCCGCCGTGAGCTGTTTGTCCTCTGCAGTGCCCCTCTGCTGTGCCCCCCTGCCTTGGAGACAGCCGATTACAGACTGAAGCCACGAGCCACAATCAACCTTTCCACCTTTAACTTTGGGCGTTGGGTGTTTTGTCTCAGCAGCAAGGAAAGAAAGCAAGACAGAGAGTTTGTCGGGCCAGTTCCTTCCACTTTCCTCCTCCCATTACTTAGTCTCTGCTTTTGTCTTCTTGGCTCTAAGCTGGCTGCTGCAGCTCTAGCTGTCACATGCTTGTCTTATTTGAGAAGACAAGACGAATAAAGGGCAGAAGATGTATTTTACTGAGAAAAAATAACTTTCCTCAGAGAAAGTTCTTTCTTGTATCTCATAACTCTAAATTACAGTGCTATCTTAAAGAGAATCTGGGAGGGTAATTTTTAATTGGACACAGTTGTTGCTTCTAAAATTTTGGATCACTGGGTAAGGTGGTTCAGGACTGTACTTCTAACACTTGGGAAGCTGAGGCAGGAAAATCATCACAAGTTCGAGGTTAGCCTGGAGTACACAGTAAATTCAAGACCAGCCTGAACTATACTTGCAGATCCTACCTCAAGATAAAAAAAAATGAACTTGGGGTGAAGATAAGATGAATAAATGTTAGGTAGATAAATAAATATTAGACAATCATCAGTGTCTGCAACATAGGTCAAGAAGGTTTTACTTGACTTACAGATAATTATATTGCCACACTGTTACCCTACCAAAGTGTGCTGACAACAGCTAACCAGGGAGACGTTATTTACTAATGTAAAATATGTTACTAAGAAAGTTCAGTCCGTAGGAGGAAGTAAATGGCAATATTTTAAAAAAATCCTATAGAAGGTAGACCAAACTGCACTACTGGGTTTACCTCAGTATGAGTTTCTATTTATCTCTCTGTCTATCTATTATCTATCTTTTCACTATCTATTGATGGAGAGATATGTAAATATGGAAATGTGTGTATACATGTATTACTGATGTACCTGAGGGTGTTTCCTCGCTCTGACTACTGAGAAGGCCTGGAAACAGGCAGTGACAGCAGTGAGCACACTATGTGCCAGAACTTGTGCCCTACACGCCGTTCACCAAGGAAAGCCATCAGGAAGTGCAGATCCTTGCAGAAATGACTGCTATTAGGACAAGGGCAAGGAAAATATTAGGTGGACCTGGAGCATCTGGAAGCACCAGAAAGTGTTTAAACATGTCCTTCTCCCAAAACCTCAGAAAATAGGGCGTGTCAAAAGATCACAGGAGCAAGCAAACTGGAACAATTTGGGCAATGAAACAGCACTACTGAGTTATAACACTAAATTTAAAATAATATGTGAGTCCATACTGGTAGGAATAAATCATTGAATAAATACATAAATAAGAGCACAGAAGAAAATTTTCTATATAGAAAATTCCAAGTAACACATTGAATTCATACTGAAGTAGTCTATACAGAGACTGCTTCCAGAAGATAAAAATTTTCTCCATTTCCTTCTACCCTGAGTGTGGGCTGGTCTTAAACTGGTGGTCCTTTCTCAAGGAACAGTGAAAAGAAAAAAATACTAACTATAGAGTGAGTGACAAATTTGTGAGCCTTTCCCTTAACTGGGGTCAAGGGCATCATCACCAGTGATGTTACATGGCTATCATGTGCCCTTCCCTAGCATAATGTGGCTGTCTTGCTCACTTTTCTCTTGTTGCTGAGACAAAATACCTGATGCCCATAATTATACGAGGAAAGGTTTATTTAGCTCACAGTTTGTGGAGGTTTCAGTCCATACTCGTCTAGAATGACATGTAGCTGAGGGCAACAGTTCATGGAGGTAGAAAGCAGCAAAAGCAGCAAGATCCAAAAGGGGGGAGTGGAAAGAGCAAGCCTCTTTCCCTCCCTCATGTTGTATGCAGGCGACTTGCCCAAGGGGTAGGTGTAGCACTCATACCCATAATCCCCGCACTGGACCATAAACCAATCAAAAACTCTAGACACCCACCCCATTACTGCACGAGGCTTTGGCAGAGACATCTAGACACTATAATAGTGGTGAAAGGGTCCTTCACCTTCCTATTGTTCTACACAACCAGCCATATAAACATCAGGCAAACCAAGTTTGAAAACATTTCACAAAATTCCTGTTCTTCAAAACTGCCAAGGTCATGAGAAACAAGGGAAGACCAAGAAACTGTCCCTGACCTGAGGAGATGCAAGGACTAAACGCATTGTTATCCTGGATTGGAATCAGGGACAGAGAATGGACACTAATGAAAAAAAACAATATCCACAAAATCTGGACAGATTTTGGACTTTATTTAATAGTTGATATACTACTATTAATTTGTTAAGTTTGACAAAGAACAGATGGGACGAGGGAAAGGAGAAAAGAAAGAGACAGAAATGTATGTATGTATATATGAATATACATATATGCAGGAGGGCTAACATGGTTCTACTATTGTATTATATCACTTAATGCTAAGGAATAATTGATGACGGGTTATTTGATCAATATTGTATGTCTGTATGTATTATCCTGAACACACACTTCG
>PVLD010003827.1:63472-135726 GCA_004027595.1 Dinomys branickii | reverse complement strand
GTTACTTCCCGGCCCGTGAACTGGGGCTCGGTGTCAGCTGTTACTTCCCGGCCCGTGCATTGGGGCTCGGTGTCAGCTGTTACTTCCCGGCCCGTGAACTGGGGCTCGGTGTCAGCTGTTACTTCCCGGCCCACGCACTTGGGCTCAGTGCCAGTATTTCATTCGTTTTCCTTGATGATGTCTGTATTTGTACATTTGCCACAGATTTTCATCCATTAGTACTGGTGGATGTCTAGTTATTTCTAATTTTTTACTGCTACAAACAGAATTGGTATAAATAGTGCTGGTTTGTGTATAACCATTTAGTTGCTAATTCAAAATACAAGCAATCCATTATGAGAATAATAAAGACTTTTCCTGGAACAGTGTCCATTTGTCAGAGTTGCGATAGAGAAATGCTTATGAAGGTGGTTTAGTGCCAGATGCACAAGCTTTTGCCGTGATGCTCCCGGTCTGAAAGCTGAGCTCTCTCATTTCCAGGTTAATTTGATGATTAGTTGACAGGGTCTAAATAGCATTTAAGCTGCCTTTCCTTGGGGTCTTCCGTGAGTGTGCAATATGATGCCCTATAGTTCTCTAGCTACCTTTCAGGCAGGGATTTGTATTTGCCAACTTCATGTAGGAACCTGTGTCCACCTGTAGGCAGTTGGCACCATGGCCCAGCTTACCCAGCCCAAAGTGCCCAGGACTGCGATGGAGCTCAGTCTCTCAGCATGCAGTGGGTATTCTCTTGCATCCGACTCCACAGGGTGGCCTCACCCACTGTAGCCAGGGGAGGTGGCCGGTAGTGGCGTTGGGGTGAAGCTGCCACAACTGCAAGGAGAATCTTATTGCAGCGTCTTCCCTAACATTGCTTCCAGCCAGGGCTGAAGACAAGGGTGTAGTGCAGCACGCCAAGGAGGGGACCAGACCAGGAGCATCCATTGAGGTGGGAAGCTCCAGGCCAAGAGTCAGGCTGTCACCACCAGCCTCTGGGATGGGAGGGGTCCCTGCTCTTTTCGGTAAGAGGGATTATAAAATCACCACGAACTGATTTTCAGTGTAATTTCAAAATTAAGCCAGAAGCTAAGGACACTGATAAAACGCTTTCACACAGTGGCAAGCCTGTGTTTATCTTTAATGTGGCAGTGGCCTGTTTAAGGCCCCTGCTTCCCTGGGCACTCAACCTCTTCTCCCCAAGGCAGATGTGGATCCTGTTTCCTCCCTGGAGCAATGTCTGGTCCCTATGGTCCTGCATCCCTTCACCACTAGGTGGAGAGCGTTCATCACATTCCCCAAGGCTCTGCCGAGGCTGGGAGGGCTGGCAGCTCTCCCTCAGTCACCGTGTCCCTCTCCCTGTGCCTGCCCTTCTCCCGTCTCTCTCTCTCTCTCTCTCTCTCTCTCTCTCTCTCTCTCTCTCTCTCTCTCTCTCTCTCTCTCTGTGTGTGTCTGTCTGTCTGTCTGTCTGTCTATCTCTCTCTGGGAAGTATTTTGAGTTTTGATCCCATTTGGAAGGAATCTCAGCTCAGATGTTAGCAAGACTCAGTTCCTTGATTTGCTATAAATCTCACATTTAGGGATCTCTCCATTTCTGACTATTGTCATACACTTAAATTAAACAAAAATTTAGACTTAATTAACTGGACTGTTAAGATGCCCTGGCCTGTGTTTGTTACTTGTGAGATTTCCACCAGCCCTGGCTTTCTGATGCTTGTTTCCATAACTGTGAAAGTCGAGATGAATCCCTTTCAAGTGAGCTCTTTGGTCCTGGGTCAACTAAGCACCAAGAGAGGGTGGCGCTGAGGAGGCAGGTGGAGGTAGCTTCGTACGCACACGTTTCTGAGATTTCTGCTCTCTACCAGTTGTGCATGAGTACTCGGCCATAGAGAATGGCTGTCACACCCAACAATGCCGTCAGGGGTGATCATGTTGCTGGGCATTTTGCAAATATTTCCTTTGCACTGATGATCTTTTTGGGAGTAGGAAGCATCCTATTCTTTTCAAGTGGTTAGGGAGTCTCTGTTTGTACAGAGGAAGCAGGTGAGGCTGAGTTATCTGTGTGGGCTCCTACCTGCACCCCAACACACACAGAAGATAGCTGAGCTCAGAGTAGGGTCGGGAAATGTGCTTGACTCAAGGAGGCCTGGAGCTCAGCCCTGGTTGAGCTTTCTCAAATCCTGTATTTTGTCTCAGGGCCCAGGGTTGCCTGCCCCACTCAGGGGGTTGGGTAGGACCGCAAGGTCCCAGCTGTGCTGTGACATTCCCACCATTTAGATGGAGCCATCCAGAGCACACCCTGCCCACCCTGGGGTCCAGGAGTGGTGAGCAAGCATAGCGGGAAGGATCGGGTGGCCTCAGCCAGCCTGGCTCCACTGGGGTTTGTCTTCAAGCAGAGACACAAGGGCAGCTTCCACTGCTGGGACAGTGGGGGCCTGGGAATGCAGATGCATCCTGGAGCCCGGAATCTGCAGTGTGTGAATGTTTGGAAAGAGCAGCTTTCACAAGGAGCATTTCTCTAACTGCAAAGGAAATTAGGCAAGCAGTTTATTTAGGAGAAGCAGAAGCAAGAGGAAAGTGATTTGCCTTTTTTTCCTCTTTTTCTCCTGAGAGGAGGATGATCCTGCAAGAATTGACCAGCAGGGCATAGCGAGTCCTTCCCTATTTGCTGGAAATCCCACCCTCCCGATACTGCTCAGCACAGTTTCTGTTTTGCAGGTTGCTAACTCGCAGGAGGGGACTGGAGGTCAGAGGGTCCACCAGGGTGCAGAGTCCTAGGGAGATGTGGTGGAAGTTGCAAGCATCCCAGGGGCACCTTGGCATGGATGGAAAAGAGCGGGCATGTCACCCAGCACCTTGGAAGGGACCAGTGGGACCAGTACATTCTAAAAAGCACATGTCCTTAGGCAAATGCCATTTCCCTCCCAGCCAGAGTGAAGGGCCTGGTCACCAAGGGGAAGTGAAAGTTGCTGTAAATTTTGAATACTGAAGGCAGCCTCCGGAGCTCAGTGCCATAGGACAGGCTTCACTGGGAGATGTGTTGGGAGGGCATGGCTTGCTTGGGGGAGGGAATTTATGCTTGACAGGCATCTCCCCACATCCTGGGTGCAGTGCTGTGCCAGAAATGGAGGGGCTCTGAGGAGTGAAGTACCCACAGACCCCATGAGCACTGCCTGATGGGGTCACTGTCCCCTGGGGTCACTGTAAAGGTGGAAATGATCCTTGTCAGTATAGTTCAATATGGCGGCCACAGCCCCATCCAGCCTGCAGAACACTCACAGTGCTTGCAACTTTGGGACTGGATGCTCTCTTCAGTTGCAGTTAATTTAAATTTAAATAATCAACCATGCTTAGAGCCTACCTAGACTTTTTGTTTGGGTGACAGCTGCCCAGTGTTCTGACATCTGGGTGTTCCGGGTGTGGAGCAAATGCTCAGTTTCTCTAGAGGAAGAGTCAAGAAGTAGGATTTTGGCTCACATCTAGCGGGCACTCCTTGCAGGTACTCTCTGTTCCACCCCCACACACTCACTACAGTGAGAGGGTGAGTGCATACTCAGTGTGCACCAGGGACCAAGCAAGCTCCAGGTTAAGAGGCTGACCTGTGTTGGCTGTCCAACATAATCCCACTAGGTATGAGTCCCTGCTCACAGAACCAGTGACTGAGCTGCCTATGGGATGTTATGTGTGTGTGTGATAGGTGTGGCTTCCCTTAGGTGGGGTCGCTGACTCCATGAGGCTTGTCTTTCTAAGGTGTGAAGACAGAAACTCCTTTGTCATGAGACTGTGGTCAGTGATGCTATTGCAATATTGCTTTTTCCTAAATATCTGAACCATAAAAATATTCACTCTGTGGTTTGCCATTCACATGTGTCCTGGAGAAATATTCCGTTGTACGGGTGTCTTGGTTACTTTTCTCTCATTGCTGAGATAAAATACCCAACGCCCAAAATGAAGGAAGGAAAGGTTTATTTAGCTTACAGTTTGTGGAGGTTTCAGTCCATACTTGGCTGGTTCTGAGGCAGAGTGGCACATGACAGAGGGCAAACTGTTCAGGGCAGCAGAGCACAGCAGAAACAACCAGCAAAAGGGAGGAATGGCCACAGGAATGAATCAGGCAGCCTCTTTTTCTCCCTTACATATACAAACTATTCCCCCTAGGGTATAGCTCTCACACCCATAGTCCCAGCACTGGATCATGGATCAGTCATAAACTCTAAAAGCCACCAAATAACTGCATGAGGATTTGGGGGGACATACGGACACAAACCATAACGACTGGGCGGTGGGAAAGCAAGTCGATTCCTGGGTCCAGAGCCTTTATAAGGAAGGGCTGGCAATAAGTCTACCTCGGAAAAGCTGGAGGAGGCTGGATCCTGTAGGTCTGTGGTTTCTCACCATCGTAGATGTCAGGGAGGAACTAAAGCCTTGCATTTATTCTGATTTGGTCTGCAGCCGCTGCATGCATTGGGGAGTGTTTATAACAACAGAAAGATTGGTTTTAGGGTGTGCAGTGAGAGGATTGCCATTATTCATAAACATTTAATAGCAAACCTACTGCGTGCTGAGTTAAGCATTATTCCTTATGGCATCCCCAGCAGAATGTTGCAAGGCTTCTATGCTTTCTAAAAAATTGAAATATATATATATATATATTTTTAGTCTATACATAGTGGTTGTACACACAGATGGGTAACATCTCAATCTGTATATAATGTGGATCAGTCACATCAGGGAGATGGCAAAACATCATCTGAGACATTTATCGTCTCCAAATGCGGGGAGTATTCAAAATTTCTCACCAGCTGTTCTGAAATCTCTCCACGTGCTGCTTATGAACTTGCTTTGTACCATGTGGTGATTTCCATGAGTGGGAGAGGGTGAGCTTCCTCCAAAGGCTGGGTGAAGAATTTCGTGTAACATGAGATGACAGGTTCTACCGAGGAAGTTCTTTGTGAACGTGGGAGCCTCTCTCACCCAGGAAGGTGAATGCGGGCATCTTGAGTGGTGACTGTTGGACTCTTGGCTGAGACACTGAGAACATTCACTGCCTACTAACAGGTGCAGGGTTTTTTCTCTGCTTTTTTTCCACCCAAAATATTCTGCTACATCTGATTTTCCATCTCAATTACCCCCTCTCCTCAACACTTTGCTTTTTCTGTCTTTGAACAGGACACACGCCACAGAGTCAGGGTTAGTTTTCACACCCCACAGAAATACATAAGCACACTCTGCATGTGGCAGGACACTGTCAGCTTCCTTTATGGTGTTCCTGTCTCCCAAAACTCCCCTCCTCCCTCCTGGGAAACTCTTTCATGCATCCCTGTAAGCAGGTTTTACATCCCCCAAATGGAACAGTTTTGAGGATTCTTCCTCATGGTTTGTGATGACTTAGTCTACACTGAAAAGTCTGCACACTGTCAAACAGCAACACAAATATAACTACAGGTATTATCCCCAGGGAATATATTTGGAGACATAACTTATTAGCTTCACTGATACTGTTTCTTCTATAATATAAAAATAACATATTATTACCTCAGTATTCCTTAAAATATTACCTGTAAGATTGCCTGATGTTACCTGGGTATTGCACGTGGTGCTTGCTTTCCGGCTGTAAATTGTATCTTCCTGCCTGTCGCGTGGCTCTGGGGAGATGAGGAGTCCTGTGAGCCTGTGGCTTCCATATTTCTGAACCAAACCTTGTGAGAAGGCGCACAACTCAGCAAATGCGCTGTCTCTTCCCTTTCTACTCAGCTCTCTAAACGTGTCTGTTAGGGCTGGGATCAGAACGTCGCCCCAAACCCTCACTTTGATCCAGACTTAGGGGTTGGGATTTGAAGAGCTGAACAGTCCCCGAGGACACTAACAGCAAGTGCACAGATCCCTTCATGAGTTCAGAGCGCAGGGGCTGGTTTTCAGGCAGGGCCTGCAGGGCCCATCCTATCTGCAGCCCTCCTTCTGGCTCTTCTCTGCTCTCTGCTCCCAGACGCCACGAGGTTATCAGCCGCCCTCCCTCCCACCTTCCCTCCTTGAGCTGTAGGTGTTGGCTATTTCGTCCCAGCAGTGCAAAGCTGAGCAGCATGACGTCTAGTATTGTTTCTCACCAATGCCCCAACGAGGTAAAAGACACATGGAAATGGTGTACTCTACGTGAGGTCAGCCCCGCCGCATAGGACCTGAATATGTTCTGAATTGTTCTGGTCCTGGTTCGGGTCCTTGGTGTCAGTTTGTAGCCTAGGAAGCAGACAGCTCTGTGTCTTTTCCCTGCCGTGGACAGTGAGCCTCCGGCCCCAACCTGATGCCCCGGGCCCCCTCTCCCCACTGCAGGCAACAGACAAATGGGTTCCTGCCCCAGCCAGCTTCACCCTCACGGAAAGATGAAGTCCAGGAAGCCAGGAGAGACGCCAGTTGGCCCCCAGGAGGAACAGATTCCAGGGCACCAGCTCGCACCAACACAAGTGATGGCATCCTGTGAGGAGAGCTGACGTTTTCTCCCAGCATGGCAGGAAGTGAGAGACACTCTGGGGACCTCAGTACCCTGGGGACAGTGAGGCAGGCGGAGCTGGCCACAGGCTCCTGGGTCCACACTGTGGCCATGGCTTGGCCTCTGGGACTCCATCTCCAAGATGAAGATAACACAGAAGGGTGGTGGGGACCTTTGGTCTAAATATATGTGCGGAAATCCAGATTCAGCGAACCCTGTTGGTTCTTCCCTGGGCTCCTTATTTTGTTTTGTTTTCGTGGTGCTGGGGATCAAACTCAGGGCCTTCTGCAGGCAAGGCAGGAACTCTGCCACTGAGCTAGATCCCCAGTCCTGGGCTCTCTAGAGGCTTGAGGTCATCACGTATCTCCGGGCGGGGGCAAACTGGTGCTGCTTTTCCTGTGCCTTTTTGCCCCATTCCCTTCTGCATTGTGTACAGTGGGATTTAGGAAATGTGGCTTCAGGGTGACTCTCTGTGACCTTGACCGAGGCTCTGTGCTTCCCTGGCCTTGGTTTCACTACCTGAAATGAGTGCTCATGCCCACTGCCACCCTCCCTCCAGGAGGCCGTGCCGTCCACACTGCTCAGCACTCAGGGAGGGATGGGGCACATCCTTGGCTTCTTTCCAGACCCTGGCGAGCAGGGTGCTGGCTTCTTTCTCTGGTCAGCACCTCTCCCACCCAGCCAGCCCTTGCTGCCTGCTGCATCAACACAACACCCATGTGTCTGCCTCTGGGCCCAGGTTCATGCTGTCCCCTCTGCCTGACATTTTCTTGGACAAAATAATTCCTCTTAGTTCCTTATAAAGGACATCTTTATAAATGTTCTGCTTGCTGAGAATGTTGATGGAGTGTGTAAGGGTGGATTCATCTGGTTCTACTTGTGGGTCGACCAGCTTTTGTTGTATGTGTTTTACAGCCCCGTTGTTAGGTACATACATGTTAGGCATTATTATGTTTTCTTGAGGTACAGATTTCCAAAGAGCCATGCAGCTCTTTACCCCAATAACTTCGCTTGTTCCAATGCCTGCACTGTCTAAAATTAGTGTCAGCGTGCCTGCTTTCGTTTTGTTAATGTAGCATGCTAGTTCTTTTTCCATCTCTTTACTTCTAATCTCAATGTGACTTTGTGTAAAAGGAGCATTTGGAGATAATCTGCAGGCCGGTCTCCAGGGGTTGACTCTCACAGTGCCAACCATTTAATCAGTGTGTTCCAAACATTAGTGCTGAAAGTGGTTTTATGGTTTTTTGGTACTGGAAATCAAACCCAGAACCTTGTGCTTGCTAGGTAGGTACTGTGTCTCTGAGCTATATTCCCAGCTGAAATTATTTTTAAGCATAGATTAATATCTGCTAAACCTATTTGTGTTTCCTGTCTCATCTGCAGTCCCTTTTCTTTTGTCTTCCATTCTTCCTACCTTGTCTGGTTTTCTTTGAGTATTTTGTATGATTCCACCGTTCTGCTTCCAGCTGTCTGCTTTTCAGGACTCGGTGTAGATGCACTCTGTGCTGTGGATGCAGGGTCATCTGCAGAGCGTCTGGAGCTGGAGCTCCACTGAGGACCCTCACTGATGTCACAGCCTTTGGCCTCTTCTGTGTTTGTACCAGGCACAGAGCGGACATCCTCTCAGGTCTCTGTCCTGGATCCTGAGAGAAGGGGTACTGGCAGGCTGTGCTGGTGAATGGAACCCACCCCTGGTTCCACAGCAGTGACGCAGACACGCAGAGATGGGGGCAATACATTTAAGGCAGAAAAGAAGAAACTCCTGGGGGTGGAGTGGTGGCAGCCTTCTCCTCCTCTCCCTTTTCCTCCCCTCCTTCCTTCTGCCCCTCTTCCTCCTTCTTACACAGGGATTGGCTCCAAGGCCTGGTGCATGCTGGGTGAGTTCTCTACCTCTGAGCTATGTCCCAGCCCCGGGGCTTCCTGAAGGACACCCTCCACCCCACCAACGCCCACCCCACCAACTCGTTGGCCCTCGGGGGGCCTCTTCCCTTTCTGTCCCCAGGATGAGCCAGGAGAAGGAGCGGACCCTTCCAGGTAGCCCAGACTTAGCATCCACGGCATCCTTCAAAGGAAAAGCCACGGTCAGGACTGGGGTTCCGGGGTGCAGGCCCCACCCCAGCCCACCATCTGCCCTGGGGGTTCAGGGGAGGCAGGCCTGCGTCCTGCCTCAGAGCTCACCATCCGATGGAGGAGGTGGTACTTAACACACAGCACCAGAGAGCCACACTAGAGATACACAGGGGGCAGGGTCACACCTCCCAAACCTGGGTGCCAGTGGTTCTGTGTTGGCTGCTGGCCTGGTCAGGGTGGATTTTGCCTGACATGTGGGGCCCACAGTGGTAGTGAGGCAGGAACACCAGACCTGATGGGGCAGCTAGGGGCAGGCTTGGCAACCGCCCTTCCAGGGAGAAAGGCGGTTTGACCTACAGACCAGCTGCTCCCAGCTGTGGGGCTTAGGGGATGTGTCCCAGGAGGGCCCCTTGCCGTTTTCCAGGGTCTGCAGCAGCTCGGTAAACCCCCTCAGGTCTGGAGACCTCTTCATCTGATTAGCACTACCCGTGGGTATAAAAGCACAGCTGTTTTCCTGAGAAGGAGCACAAAGTCAGTATTTATTTTTACTTGTCGGTACGTGGGGTTGGAAACCCAAGCGCACTGAGCTGTACCCCCAGCTCTTGCAGCTTTGCCTTTTAGACAAGGTCTCCCTACACTGTCCAGGCTGATCTCAAACCTGCACTCCTCTTGCCTCAGCCTTCTGAGCAACTGGGAACCACAGGTCTGCGCCACCACACCCAGCCTAAAGCCCGCATTTGGAACAGAAAGTGTGGTGCTTTCAGAGGTGGGAAGTGGGTGTGCCAGAAGAGCCCTGGGGGTTTGCTGAAGGGCAGTGCCCACTGTGGGCAGGGAGGAGGGCCCTGAAAGGGGAATCGAGTCAGGGGCTCTGAAACCACGCAGCCTCCTCACCCGGCAGCCGAGCCTGTGCAGGAGGAAAGCCGCGGGCACGATGTGTGGAGGATGCGTGGTCAGGTGGAAGCGGGTGAGGCGACAGGGGCCGTGGACACCGCCCCGGCTGCTGGGAGCTGGGCTCCACACAGCGAGTCTGGGGCAGAGGCTTGCTCTGGGGCACAGGGGCGTGGCGGGGCGGAGAGAAGAGGCCCTGGGCTGAGTCATGAGGGAGAAGGAAAAAAAGCTCTGGACAATTCACACACTGAGCGTCACATCGGCTGGTTTGAGACAACGGGAAAGAAGAAGTGAAATCTCTGAGCTGTACCGAGATCCATGTAGTTTGCTGCAGGGGACAGTTTTGCTACCAAATTATCCCTGTTATGCAAATCTCCTCCCCCAGGGGTGGCTGTGCGGGGACCTTGGTGGGCACATCTGCTTCCCCTCCTGCCGATTCAGTTCACCGAGTCTCCCGGGCCCATCTGTGTCCCCAGCGCTGGAGCAGCTGAGGCTATGGCTCTGGCGGGGTGTGTGCCAGGCACCTGATACTCGGAGAAGGCTACCCTGCTGTGGGGGACAGACAGCATCCTGTCACAAGCAGCCATGGGGACAGAGGTCAAGGGATATGGGCTTGGTCAAAGTTGGGGGCTGGGGTGTAACCCTCCTTCCTCCTGAGGGGAACCTGAACACAGTGTGGCATTTCAGAAGCATCAGCTAAGGCCCAGGGCTGGGTGTAGAGCCCTGTCGGGGTGAGAGGCCACCTCTGCCTGTGTGGCTGCTCCTACGCGATCACTACTTTCCTGTGTGGGGTTATGGGGATTTTTTTTTTCTTTTGCAGCACTGGGGATTGAACCCAGAACCTTTGCATTGAGCTACATTCCCAACTCCCTTTACTTATTTTTAATTTCAAGACAAGGTTTTGCTAAGATACCAAGAGGCCCAGGCTGGGCTCCAATGTACAGTCCTCCTTAAAGTACACTGGGTCTAGTTATCCTGAGCAGATTATTGGCAGTAGGTTTTTACTGAGCACCTACTAGGTCCCAGCTACTCTTCCTGACTCTGAGCATATGGCTGCGCACTTTTAAAAACACCTGCTCTTGGAGACTGCGTCGGAGGCGGAAAGTCCTGGCCCCTCCTCCCTGCTTTGCTCGTCTTGGATTCCTCCATGGCCAGGCGGCACCGAGGTTCTGATTGAGCTCCGTTCCTCAGCGTGGGCGCAGTCCTCATGTCCCTCCAGCCCTAGAGCACAGCGCTCTCCTTTGCACTCCGGGGGCTCCCGGGCTCCCGCCCCACTCAAGCTCTTGTTCTCTCCTTCTCTGCCTTTGTTTCCGCACTGTCGCCCCCGTCTCCTCCTTGCCAGCCCTTCTCAGCCGGGCTGAACTGCAGCCGTCAGGTGGCCTTCCTGCGTTCACTCTGTCTTCAAGGCCCTCGTCCTGCCGTCCCCTTCGGATTGCAGCCATCCTAACCCCTGGTGGGCCCGAGCTCACCACACGCCCTGACACAGAGGACGCCTGTCCCCACACTACTGGAGGCTGGGGTGTCCCTCTCGTTGAGAACTTTATTTTCAACTTCCCAGACTCTGCGTTCCTAACCCGAGCTGTCGGTGAACCTGCAGATGATTTGATTCTGCACTATGAATGCCATGGCCTGGGAGGAGACCCCCAGGTGGCAGAGGATGCAACATGAAGTGGTGTCCCTGAGTGTGGGCGGGGACTGGGGGACCAGGCTCTGGGGGGCTATCCCGGCGAGGGTGGGCTCTTAACATCGTGGTGTGGCTTTGCCTGTGACTGCACCTTCAGTACCCTGCTACAGGGTTAGTTAGGGTGTAGGGCCCCTCCTCTTTTTGTACCTTGACTCCCCAGTGCCCTCCATGCCCCTGGTCCCCACTCTCGCTCTCTTCCCCTTCCTCCATTTCCCGGCCAAAAGCCCCATCCTGCTCCCCAGAGATCTGCTCTCCCTTCCCGGTTCCTGTGCAGCTGGAGGGACCCAAGTGCCCTGGACCGGGGTTCTGTGTCCCTGGGGCACCTGGGTCTTTTCTTAGGGAGTCGCACCCTGTGTGAGTCCCAGGGAGATGGCTGTCACTGAGGGCCAGGCTAGGAGACCAACGCGGGACCTGGGGATGTGTGTAGATGGGTGTGTACACTTGTGTGGCTCGTGGATCCAATCGTGCACTGCAGAGGTGGTGTGGAACTGGCAGAGAGCCGGGCCTGGGCCCATCCCGGCCGTGGGGCCCTGGGCTCCCAGCCGGGCTGCATTTGGTGGCTTCTGTCTGTGCCACAGGGCAGGGCCTCGAGCTGCCTGGGGGGTGTATTGCAGGACACACACACCACTTGGTCTCTAAGACATGGATGTGATGCTGTCTGGTCACCTGGTTGTCACGGAGATGAGACAAACAGATTAGGAAAGTGCTGCACCACTGCAGGCCAGGCAGGAAAGTCTAAACAGTCCTGCCCCATTCTCAGCTCTTCCAGGTACTGAAATTTGACCCCATCCTGAGCTCCCACTTTCAGGGATGAGGACCCTGGTGTCCCAGACATCAGGTCACATGTTTGATGTCACACAGCATGAGTGGCTACACATAGACAAGGCTGGGGTTTTGGCCGCCTGTGTCAGCATGGGCTACTCAGTGCAGATGATTTGGGGCCAAAGGGAAATCCCTCTCTGTCCCCTAGAGCTGGTAACAGGGACACTCGAGAAGCAGGGATGGTCCTGCTGACAGCATGGGCCAGGCTCCAGCACAGAGCAGGGGCGTGATATTTCCAGGATGCTGGGGGAAGGTGGAATCCCTGCTTTGGCTGCCTGAGCTTCCTCTGAGTCTGAGCCTGCTGCTCAAAGCCAACCGGCGTGTGACAGGCAGAGGCTGTGGCCCAAGGCTTCTCGAGAACCTGACTGTGCTCCATGAAGGTGCAAGGTGTCAGCAGGACTCACAGCTGCTGGGTGTTATGATGGAAAATGTGCTGCGGTCACTGGAGATGGGGTTTTGGAACCTCAGCCTCTCAGCCCTGACCCTGTCCTCTGCTCCCATTCCCCACCACACACTCAAGTGCAAATCTGTGTCCCCTTAGCTTTCTGCAGAGTGGGGGTAGGGCTGTGCACAGCACAGGTGCTGCAGAGGACAATTCTGAGGATGCATTAGCCCTATGGTAGCGAAACACAGGGAGGTCTATGGGCTTCGCAGGAGTGCGGAGCCTTGCCCTCATGAGCCTCCTTGTGATGCTGCTCTCCACCTCGAGTCTGTGGTATCTCCTCTCAGGATGCGTCCAGTGCACATTTATTGGCTCCTAGGAGAACTGAGCCAGTCATAGCCACAGCCATCTGTAGCATATCACCACTGGGGATTGAACCCAGAGCCTCCGCACTGAGCTACAGCCCCAGCCCTCCTTTGAGACAGGGTCTTGCTAAGTCACTAAGTTGCCCAGGCTCGGATTGAAACATGTGATCCTCCTGCCTCAGCCGCCCCGGAGTGCTGGAATGACAGATATGTGCCAATGTCTGCAGGTGCCCTGGGGTACTGCTGTCCGGGCCTAATGTGAGATTCAGCACACTACTCATTTCAGTCTCAGTTCCTCTGGATCTCCTGCTATGCCATGTGAACTGGGTCAACTCACCTTGTTTTCTAGATCTGGACTCAGGCAAGGAGGGGCTGTTTATCTGAAGGGGACAAAGGGATTTCGCCCCAGAGAGGACTCAACAGTACAGGAGTCACACCCCGGCTGGCCTGGCCCAGAGCGTGGCTTTGCAGGTCTCCTGCCTGAGCCCCACTGCAGTGGCCAGCATCACTCACACTGTCCCGGGTGCACTACAGGGATGCTGACATGTGCTGCCCACTGCCCTCAGGTTCCCTCACTGTCAACACTGTGCCTTTGTGTCCCCAGCCCTTTGCGGTTACAACAGGAGGTAGTCAAGGTGCCGAGTGGACAGTGTCCCTGCTGGAGACCCCCTCTACAGAAGTAGCCAAGTAAACATGGGGTGTGATAGAACAAAAATATTCAAAGGGACATCTGTTGCAGTGAAGGACACCTCAGCATGAGTCACCCTCAACATCCTGCCTCACTCCGGACACTCATCCTACCATCCTTGCTTCCTTCTGCAACAGCTCTGGAGTCCTCTTTCCTGAGGGTCTTTAGCTGTGCTGTCCTGGCTGCTTCTATGTCCTGAATGGACTCAAAACCCTCACCTTTCACCATCATTTTGACTTTGAGGAACAGCCAGAAGTTACATGGGACCAGATCCCATCAATAAACTGGATGAGCACGCAGGGTTGTGTTTTTAGAGCTGCCTTTCATCAGATGGCACTCAGCAGCCTCATTCACCGTATTTTTTCACACATAAAGACACTCAGGAAAGAGAGCTCCAGAGGTGTCTCCACAAGCGGCAAGAACAATGGGTAAGTTTTCAAAGTGAGGGGAGGGACTGTGGGGGGACTCGGTGGCAGTATTTCTTTAATGATTTTAAACATTTAACCACTCGCTATGCATTTTGATCGCCTGTCCTATGTATCCTAACTCGTATTAGAGCCGTCTCAGGCCCGACTTGTCCCCTGCATGCCTGCAACGACCTGGTAAGCATCTCTGCAGTGTCCTCTGACACTGGTGTGGCCATCACGGGGGAGGGCAGGCAGAGACCTCACTGCATTTATTTCTTTCTATTACTACTTAAGAATCATTGCGAAGTGTATACCGAAGGATCCTCTGTCCCCCGGTGGTGACTCCCTGTTCACAGCTGGACAGAGAACGTGCCATGAGGCTGACCAGAGAGAGGGCTGCCTGTCCTCACTGCAGCCACTGAACCAGGAGGGAGAGTAAGGATGGGTGTGCACTGGATTCAAATAGATGGGACCTCCGCAGTCACCACCCGCCACATCACAGAAATGTGTGTGCGGACCTCCCGGGGCTGAACGTGCACATGGCTCTGGGTTATGTGTGCTCGCGGTGAGCACTGGTGCACCGAGTGTGTGCATGCTTCTTCTCAGGTAACTGTGGTTTGCAAGAAATCTCCAATTTGATGTGAAATCAGGGATTTGGGTTTTCACAGAGGTGGCCCTGCGTCACAGCTGGAACAGAAGAACAGAGAAATAAATTTGCATCCTGGTGCAGCTCTTCAAGTCTGTTTTCTGCTGCTTTTGTTTTGGCAAGGGGAGGACTGTATAGGTGTCACAGTGCAGTCCCCAACATAAAAGCAAAGAAGAAAAAAGCATGAAAATAGAAAAGAAAATTCTGCATGAAATGCACCCACATCTCCAAACTGGAGAGCCCCTCTCTTCATGGAGAGACTGAGATTTTATCATGTGACTGATGTGCACTGGAGATGGACCACGCGGGTACAACAGCTCCTTGGTTCACAAGTGCTTTGGTTTGTAAAAAACTTGGCTTGCAAACAAATGGTTTTGGCTGAACTCTGAGCTTGCTTGCCAACGCAACATCAAGTGACAAACAGAGCTATGGCTGCCTGTCCCACACCTACCAAAGATGACTTTGGCATCTTTTCCAAAGTCACAGACCAAATGAAGTTCACGAATGGAGGTACCACCATGCATGGGGCAGGTGGGTTGGGACAAACCTGGTGAGAAAGCAACGAGAATGTGGAGATACTTTTTAACCCCTGCATTAGGACAAGGACACAGCAAGGCCCGGGGGCGGGAGCTCAGGTCCAGGGAAACCCTCCCGCCCCTGCTGTTTCCCTTCAGCACAAGGGGCCATGCATGGGAGGCACACAGCACACAGGGGCAGTCCAGACACACCCCCATCATACGATAAAGAAACCACAGAACGAAAAGTGAGAGGTCATGCAAAATTCTACTTTTACCAGCTAGAAGAAAAACCGGTGACTTCTGGTACAGAATATGGGCACTTTTCAAACATAATTTAATTACTGTTGACATAATATGAAACCTTACTTTAAATACAGTAGTTCCCCCCCTCCAAAATGCTGTTACAATATAAAACCACAACAAAAGGTGTGCAAATAGACATTTGTATTGGCTATAAAAGGCAGTGAGCTGGGCATGGTGATGCACGCTTGTAATCTCAGCAGTCTGGGAGGCTGAGGCAGCAGGATGGCAAGTTTGAGCCCAGTCTAGGCAACTCAGTGAGACCCTGTCTCAGAAGTAAAAAAAAAAAAAAAAAAAAAAATGTTCAAAAAAAAGACTGAGGATGTAATTCATTGCAAAGGCCTTGGGTCCAATACCAGGACATGAAAGGGAGAAAGAGAAAAAGGGCGAGAGAGAGTCAGCAAGAAAGCGAGAGAGCGAGAGACAGCGAGAGGGCGAGAGAGACTGAGAGGGGGAGAGACAGAGAGAGGCAGAGAGAGGGAGTGAGGGGGAGAGACAGAGGAGAGAGACAGAGAGGGGGAGAGACAGAGGAGAGACAGAGAGGGAGGGAGATGAAGGGGCGCAGCGTTCTAAGGAAAGCTCCTGCGGACATTATTTACAGCTCTGGGTGAAGCTTTGTTCAGTGGCACTGGGAAAATGACCCCTTAGCCAAGTGCCCCGGGACACATGACCGAGAGAGGAGGCGGCGGCCACCCGCAGCAGAGATCTGAAGGCCTCACCGTGCTGTGTGGATGTGCACAGGACATGGTGGCATCTGCTCTGTGACTGAGCACTGGGCCAAGCGACCCTCAGCCTTGGTTCCTCCATCTCTTCCTTCACTCAAACATTGGCGTGGCAGAGGTATCATCACAGCTATAGTTTTATTTCCAGGTTCTGGAAGCCAGGAAACCTGTGGCCCGAGAATGGCGCCCTTGTGGACTCTGCCCCTAGCACAGCTCAGTGCCATGACGTGTGTCTGTGAATGAAGGTGAGAACCTCCCGGGCAGGAGTTAGGACCCTAACTGCGGAGCACAGGTCTGGCTGGAGCCTGCTGATGGGAAAGGTCTTCAAGTGCTTTCTGTCTTTGGGGAGCTGCCCAGACCTCCAGCAGGCTTAGAATTAATTCCCTGAGCTCACTGAAGAGTGTGTCCCTGGGGAGACATCTTGGGTAGCGAGGGGTATCCCCCAGGCCCTACAGTATCCAGGAAAGAGCCCAAGGAAGGGGCCGCCCCCTGTCACGCCTGACACAGAGAACCCTGGTTAACACTACTGTGGAGGTGCTCACCCAACAGCTTTGCCTCTGTATCCTGTGTTCACTTCAGGCAGTTTGGGTGAAGACCAGAACTGTAAACATTTAAAACTGTGGGCTCTTTTTGCTAAGGTGGTAGAAAGTAATGACCTCGATGCTGGGATTAATCTCGAGGCAGGAGACATAGCAACTTTCCCCTGTTGCAGCTGGGTGCTGCCCTCCAGGCCTGCAGCCCTGTCCTGTGTGACCAGGTGGGCTTCCCTCTCTGGGGCCTGGACGAGTCACGCGGTCACCCCACGGGGATACAGGCCGCAGCGCCTGCACTTCCTATTTCTGTGGCACGTACACTGCTCTGTCTGGTGGAGAGTTTCTCACTACTTCATAATTTAGCTTCAAATAGGGCAGTTCTGTGTGTTAGCAGCTGCAGGGCTGGGTCCTCTGCTTCCCTCGATCCTACAGTAAGTGCTCACTTGAAGTCACCCTCCACATGTTCCCAAACCACAGCAGCAGGCAGAAGAGCAGGACGGGGCAAGGCCAGCATTCAGACACGGGCCCCGAGAGCGGGGCAGGGCTGCCTGTGGCAGGATGATGGGCTGCGCTCTCGGGCAGAGCCAGCTAGAGGAGGAGCGGAGACACAGAAAACAGAGTGTGGGGCCTGGAGGGAGGCTTTGGTTTCGGAGGGAGTTGGCTGCTTGAGAGGCCCAGAAAGAGCGAAGGCTGGAGTTCCATGGCTGGTGGTCAGAATGCAGTGACAGGCTTCGGGGCCTCAGGGGACAGAGAACAAGGAGGCAGAAGCAGGGCTCCGCATTCTTCCCCACCAGGCCTGTCTCCCTCAGCACAGCCTCAGGAGGCTCCACGCCACCCGGGTAACCTTGAGATGCCTGGAGACTGGAAGGCTGCGTCTACGAGGCTCGGTGGCTGCCCCTCCTTCCCCCGCTGGCCCAACCACACTGGTCCCAGACAGTCTATTTTCCTATGTGTGAATGGCTCAGTATGCTCTCCTCCGAAGGGCAGCTTTTGGCCCCAGATGCAGATGGCCCAGGGCTGTGGTGCGGGGCCCAGGCAGTGGGCTCTCCCTCTGCAGCTTCAGACTCGGCCTGTGGCTCTTCTGTTGGGCTGCCGGGGACACCGCACCGCACGAGGGGACACCGTACCTCAGGGGCTGTACCCGCTGCTCGGGGACCACCTCCCTCTTTCCCAGGCTCTGTCTTGTGTTGCTGAATTCTCTGGGAAAATTCAGGCTTACTTTGGAGAAGGGGAAGCTAGGGAGTCACGGGTGAGAGCTAGGAGTCTAAGGAAACTTCCAGCGGATGGAAGTTCTGCGTGCATCCAATGCAACGCTGTGTCTACGGACAAGGAAATCCTGCATTTCCAAGCAAATCAACTAACCTCCACCAACCAAGTTCAAAAGGGGCTGGCAGCCATGTACAGATGTACGCCTGGCAGGCGAGGGTGGCGGGAGGTGGGCAGGGGGCACAGCGGGCAGTGGGCGGGTGCTTTAACTCATGGGGAAGCGGTGCTCTCCGCGTGTGATGTGTGAGGAGAACTCGTACCTGTCCTGGCTGTGGTAGCCGCACATGTTGC
This sequence comes from Dinomys branickii, assembly GCA_004027595.1. Classification (NCBI taxonomy): domain Eukaryota; kingdom Metazoa; phylum Chordata; class Mammalia; order Rodentia; family Dinomyidae; genus Dinomys; species Dinomys branickii. The sequence goes on along the minus strand of PVLD010003827.1, from coordinate 117,684 downwards.
ACTCGAAGGGGTCACGGAAGCCGTGGCAGCCCATGTGGATGGTGTACATGACGTGGTCAAGGAACAGCACGCGGCAGTGTTCGCACCTGTAGGCCTTGACCTGCTCGCCACTCATGCTGAGCACGCGGAAGGCGTCGTGCGCACCCTCGTAGGCGCGCTGCTCCTCCTTGAGCATCAGCCCGTTGCGGGCGGCGGGGCCCAGGTGGCTGCTCAGGTAGATGAGGCCGCCCCGCTGCTCCTCCGTGTTGCTTTCCGTGTCCGTGGAATCTTGGCAGCTGTTGCTCGGGGACGCCTCGCGCTCCGAGGACGCGCACTTGGCCTTGGACAGCAGCAGCAAGTTCTCCACTGCGCTGTCCGGTGCGGAGGGTGGTGGCCGCGAGGGACCTTCGGGCCCGGGCTTGTGCAGCGGGTACAGCGTGTTGATGACGGGCACTACCTCAGAGCCCCCAGGCGGTGTCTGCACCAGGGGCCGCAGGGACTCAGCCCCCAGGTAGTTGATGGCGTTGTTGATGGCCTGGTCCATCACGTGTGATGTCATCATCTCATTCTCCTTCTCATAGCTGCCACTGCTGTCATAGGGCAGGTCGGACAGGCACTTGTCCCCTGTGGGAAACAAGTGACGATGAACAGGGTTTATGCCAGGCAGGGATGGAGCCCACCCAGGTGTCCTAGTGCCCTGCAGCCAGGAGAGGCTGGACAGCTGCATTTGTGTCTGGGGACAATATCATGCCACCTCTGCAGTGGGTGCTGAGGACAGCTGCTAGGTCCATGGATGGGACAACCACAGATCACCTTGGTGGGCAGCATACCGTTCAACAGCCTGAATAATACTCGTATCATACCAGACACCACAGCCCAGGCCTGGGGGTGCACACCTGTAACATCAGCACTCGGGGAGGCTGAGTCAGGATAACAGCAAGTTTGAGCCTCACCTGGGCAACATAGCTACTCCGTAAGACCCTGTTTCAAAATAAGTCAATAAATAGACAGACAGATACATAGGGCTGGAGATACAGCTCAGTGTAGGCTCAATCTCTAGCACTGTAAATAAAAACAAAACCCAACCAAATAACCCCCACGATAAATTATTGTACTTAAAGTTAATATTTTAAATGCAGTATCTTTAAGACTGTAATCTAAATAATTTGTAGTAACTGCTCTGTCTGTCATCCCAGGCGGCATGAAGTCACTCTGCTTTGAACCACGTGTAACCCTCTATTCAAGGCCTGGGAAAGGGCGGCGATGGGGGCTGGGCAGCCACTTCTAGCTGTGAACGTGCGGCGGCCACCCTGGGCGGGTGCTTTCCCACCAAGACATCCTGTTTCCCCAGAGTCACGGTTCTGTGACTTCCGAGTCCCCACCAAGCTCTGTTCTTTCAAACACTTCGCATGTGAACACATGGCTACAGGAAAAGCACATGTACACGCCAGATTACCAGGGTACATTCAATCTACCATGGAACTTCCTCTTCCCTGGTACTCAACAGCAAGAGAAAAGTCAGAAACCTGCAAACACCATGGCAGCGATCAACATCTTAGTAAACCCTACCTATCTATGGCCACAGAAAGAGCCAAAACTCTAGCATGAGACACAGGACAAAGTCTGGCTATTAATTTCTGCCTCCATCTCTGTCTGTCTCACTCTCTCTGAGACAAAGTCTCATATGTAGCTCAGGCTGGCCCCGAACTCTAGATGCTCCTGTCTCAGCCTCCCCAGTGCCATGTGTTACTCTCAAATCCTAAACCTTTAGGTATGGATCCATAGCACTCTCTGCATTTGCCTAATATCCTCATATCCACAGAAGGTTGTTCTCCCTTTCTTCTGCTCATGCAGCAGAATGTGGCCCTGTCTGTAGGAACCAGGTGACACAGAAGGGAGCAGACCTCCCCCCACTTCAGGCTCAGAGTCCAGAGCTCCCCTGTGGGAACAGGAAGCACCATGGTGCGGCTGGTTTATGGGGTTTAACCAAATCTCACGACAAGCAAGAGCAAGAAAAGAGAGTCTTTAACATAGGCTGCTCAGCTGCACCTGACCCCAGCCCTCCTCGCACCCTCTCAGGATCTACAACAGTCCGCTGGTCACACTCATGGGAGAAGAGAGCTTCAGATACAGCGTGAAGAAGATGTGATACCGGCCAACCTCCGTCAGACCATGCAGCAGAGGCAGGAGTGAGAGACATGTCGTGGTTACCATGCAAATATTTTCCAGTGACATGAGCGAGGAGAAGAAGTAAAACAAATCAGGAAGCGCATCCTAGGGAAAGATTAACCTAATTTAGGGAAGACAGGAAGTGCCTCATAGTGGTTTCATGATTCGGAGTCAGTTTTTTAAAAAGTCAAGGATAGCAGTCAAAGCAACAGAGTGAAAGGAAAAGAGATTTCAGCTCTCGCAGGATAAAAGGAAGCGCCAGACAATACTGTTACAGAATACATGAATGAAAACCAGCACCGACAGAGGGGAAACTACTGCAAACTGAATTACAGACATAGAGGGAAATGTAAGAAAATAATAGTGATTAAATCAAAAAGGCAAAGAAATAAAAATACATGTGAAGAAATGTTAATGGGTGTGGACAACAAATTATTCAGGGCATGAGCAACTGGTAACTCAGACAGACGTCTCCACAAACGCAGCAAAGACATAGGAAAGAGTGCTTCCAGAAATAAGAAATGGAAGGAGAGTCACCAGAATCAAATGGGGGGAAGACTTTACTCAGATTGTAAAACACTAAAGACAGCTCCTAGTTAGAGCATGTGATTTCAACTTTGAAGAAGTCTTCCTGGTGCACACCTGTAATCCCAGCACTCTGGCAGGCTGAGGCGGGAAGTTTGCAATTGCAAGCTCAGCTGGGGGAACTTAGCAAGATCTGGTCTCAAAACAAAGACTAAACAGGGCCAGTGATGGATGACGTGTGAAGGCCCTGGGTTCAATCCCCAGTACAGAAAGAAAGAAAGCTGGGTGGGGGTGACACAAACTTCAGGTATTCAGGGAGAAAATGGAAATCATCTTACAGAATAAATATCAGATTACATTTAGACATCTCCACAGTAATAGTGAACACTCCATGTTGTCCCTAAGAGACATGGCAAGAGCTATCGTCTCAGGGAACACGGGAAGAGTGACCCCCACTCCGTTAGGACACCCCTTAGGCACCAAGCTGTCAGAGAGACATCCTGGGGCCAGTCGGGGGTGGACATCTGGAGAACATCCACATAAAGTCCACTCAAGAGATGGATAAAAAGTAAAGAGAGTCAGTGCTAAGAGGGCTGGGTCTGATTCTTGAATCTATGTAAATAAAGGGTTACTGACAGGGAGCTATGTGACTGTGAGGATAGTGAGTACAGAATAAACTGTGTGTCTTTAGAAGCTGGATAACAGAAGCATAATAACATAATCATAAATGGAAAGTGGAGTAATGGCCTTATTTTCAAAGAACTGAACCAGTAGGTATTGGTGGTGACCACACTGAAACAGGTGGACTGAACAATGATTCCAGGCTTATGTCTTTTGTAATAAATATTGTCAATATTAATCTTTTAAAGTACTATTTCTTCTAGGACATCATATTTATTTGATGATCAGCCAGTACTCATGTATTGTTTGGGTTCTTTTTGCCTGTTAAACTTAAGATGTGTTTAATATGCTGGAATCTTTAGAAAGTATTTATTTCACGTGTATCTATCTCAATCCACATATCCACCATCCTACCCACTCACATATCTATGACAGACATTTAGAACAATGCACATCTGATTTAATACTGCTAATTTGTGAATGTTGGGTCTGGTGGTGATTTTGAAGACATGAATCTCTGCATCAATGGCCTTTATATGCTAGGGGTGGTGGTGCACACCTGTAACCCCAGCACTCTGGGAGGCTGAGGCAGGAGGATCAGAAGTTGTAGACCAGCCTGGGGAACTTAACGATTTAGCAAGACCCTGTCTCAAAAAAGAAAAAGTACAGCTGAGAAAGTAGATCAGTGTGAAGGCCGGGGGGGGGCGGGTCTCAACTTCAGTGTCACAAAACATTCTTTATATCAACTATGTCTAATTTAAATAATACACTAGGATCTCTTTTTCTTATGAACGAAGGAAATGCACCAATATGCTTATGAGGGGCAGCAGGAATATTGTTGACCGTCACTTTTGTTTTAGTGTTTTATGTATTTTAAAAGCCTTCTCACCCGTCAGCAGCCAGAATAGAAACAACAATTAGCACCACTATTTCATACCAGCTCTCTCTCCCGGGACGCGTTGGTCCTGTTGCCCTGTCTCTGACCACTCGAGGGTGAGAACCTTAAAGGGTGCAACGGTGAAGATGCTGTCCACGCTTCTTCACCCTCATGCTGACATTTAACATTTTAATCAGAGCTCAGATATCAGTAAAGCAAAAGTATGTGCTGCTCAGAGCCACATGCAACATGAAAATAATAGAGCCCTGCATTTTTAAGGTGTTACTGACACACACATTGTCACTTTTGATCACCTTGAAAAACTAAAACTAGAAATTTAATTTGACCTAGTTATTTCCATTCTAGGTATCTTCCAGAAAGCATTAAAGTCATACTATTATACCAATCCTTGCATACCCATGTTTATACCAGCAAAGTTCATAATAACTAAATCTTGGAAGCAGCCTATACATCTGTCAGCGAATAAAGAAAAGGTGTTATTTTAACACAGTGAAATACTACTCAGCCCTAAACAAACACGAACTCGAGTGATTTATAGGAAAATGGATGGCGCCTGGGATCACAGTGCTAAGTGAAATAAATCAGACATGCCAGTTCAAACGTCACATGGCTTCTCTTATATGAGAAACCCTAAGCACAGATCAACTGAGAAAAACTAATGACAGAAACAGGGTGCAGGGAGATGGATCTTTTGCAAACGAGAATGGGGCCAAGAGTCAGCAGGAGATGGCCTGAAAAGGACTAAGACACATTGTGTTCGTGATCCACTCCCCGCAGTGCACGTCATCACTGTGTACTGTGAACAGGCATTAATGAAAATAAACATTTTAAAATTTGCTAGGTTCCTGCCCTCCTCCAGGCCTAGCTGGTAGATGATGCACACAACCTGCTGGAGGCGAACAGGGCCCTTGTGAATCCGCCTCCCTCTGTGCTGGAGCAACAGGGAATGGGTGTCAACATCGCCAAGGCCCCTGGCAGCACCGCCCGGGTGGGGCAGCAGAGCGGGTGGAAGCCCTGCGCCAACGCGGACCATGTATGTGCTTGCCACAGCTACTCCTTTCCCACTCTGCCTCTGCTATTGCCCTGCTGTCCCGCGAGGCCACCTTGTGTTTGCCCTCTGCCCTGCAGACTCTTCTCCTCCTATCCGTGCTACACCAGCCTCTGCATCTCCCCCTTTAACACACAAGCATCCATCCTGGTCTCAGGGCTGGTGCAGCAGAGTGGCACAGACTCATCGCTTGGCTGAGTCGCCCAAAGCTACAGGAGGCTGCGCTGTGCCTGCCACTCGCCAGGGTGTTGCTCCAAGTGGGCTTCAGCCCCTGCTTCCCGCAGTCAGCACCCGCTCACAAGCCCTGGGCACTGGTGGCTTTGCGCTGGCCTATCTCCTGGTCACCGAAAACCATCTCCATTGTGCCCATGCCCAGGGACCTTCCACCAGACACCGAGGTCCAGGGAGGGACCCCAGGGTCCTGTACCTAATACTGCTTGTGCCCCTCCAACCCCAACAGCCTCCCCGTGTTTCCATGGTTTGTGTAACGCTTCTTTTTCCTGCTCCTCCCAAGCTCCATCTATGACAAACCTCTCTTTAATCAGCAGATCAAAACGGAGCTACTGCCAGAGGGAGGCTGGTGACGGAGAAGTGACCCTCCCTGCCTCTCCCTCTCCCCCAAGGGCTGGGGTACCAGCCTCTTTAACCTCTCTTTTAGCTCCATCCTCTCTCCCAGCACAAATTTCCTGGGGCCATTACCCTAGAAAGTCCTCGAAAATTAGCATCCCAAAGCCCAGGGCACCATCCTTTCTCAGTGTAGAATCAACTCTGGGGACCACGCTGACGGTTTCTTTTCCCTAAGCCCTGCCCTGCCCCCCTGCTCTTTTGCCCATGCGCCTCTCTCCCCTCAGCACTGGCCTCCCTCCCCTTTTCCTACCAACCTGTGGCCCTTGCTATTTCTTCTTCCTATCAGAACAGTGACCGTGCTTTTCTGGCACTTTCTGCATGGGGACAGCTCTCACCATGGCACTGGAAGACCATTCCTCCCAGGGCCTCCTTGGACAGCTTCCCTTTGTCCAAGAACCTGGTGGGTCCTGGAGTTCGGCCAGGAGCACACCTGCCCCGACACTGCCCCATGCCCCCATTTCTGCCCCTGCCACCACATCACCATCTTTCTCCGTCTCTTCTTGTTTAAAACCCTCTCTGACTTCCCCAACTCTGACAACATGCTGAAATCTTACTGCTCTCTCAATCTCTCAGCTTTAGGAAGCTTTCCTTGTTCCTCTTTCTTGGACATGATTCTTCCCCACCCCCTCGTGATAACAGGTGACCTTCCTACTGAGGGTATTTAAATATCCTCACTCTCCTGGGGTCATTTTAGGTTCAGTGACCCCGTGTGACACACAAAGATTGGGGCCAATGGGGAGATCAGAGAGACACAGTCCTTCTCCCAAGGTCTCAGCCTTGCTGCATGGTTGTGCACTGCCCGAGGGCTGGAAACCTGCCACCATGTTCCCCTTGCTGTCTGGCACTTAGCTTGCACAATGGTTACAGACAGGGCCACCGTCTATGCTAGCCAGCAGCTGTCTGAGCAGGTGCTCACCACATTTCATCCCCACAGCACTTGGTGCAGGTGAGGGTTCAGCGGTCAGAACACCAACCTGCACGCTGTCTCCCTTTTACTTGGTACTTACCAGGAGGCAGCTGCTACATGACCCCCACTAACGCCCACAGCCCCCACCGGGGTGTGAAGCTCAGAGAGGTGCACAGGCTGGGTGTTTCTCTGTGCATGCTGGGGCCCCTAGTTCCCAGTTCTGGCCACAGAGATGCAGCCATCTCTGGGAGGGTAATAACCTCAGATCAAAGGGTTCCAGACGCTGCAAAACCACATGTAACAAAAACTGCTGAGTTTGTCAATATTATAGAGTCTACTGAAAAATATTCTAAGATATCTAAGAAATGTAAAGTTTACCACTTCTTCACATTTTGGATTTTTAAAAAAATCAGATTGGGCTCCTCTCCTCTACCCTCACCTAAGTCTAAAATACTCAGGAAGAAGTTGTTTTTTAAGAGACAGCAAACGTTTAACTCTTACCAAGAAATTTCTGAGGCATAGAGCTCTTACGTTTGGCGACGTTACTTGCTATTCTGTCCAGCACGAGGGATCTCTCTGATCCTATCTTGCACAGGTCTTCTGCCATCTCACTGTGATTAGTTTCTTCTTTAATGACTAAGGCCAAAGACAGAGAACCAGTTTAGAAATGCTGATGTTGAAAGAACTCCAGCCTAGCCAGTGTGTCAGTGACATTCGTTACATGCCTACAAGAGCTGGGTCTTTCCCTGAGGTTATTTCAAATCCTCCCAGTGACCCAGCAAGACAGACAGAGATGGCCTGCAGTAATGCTAGTGACCCGCCCTAGCAATGGCTCCTTCTTCAATACCAATTTACCATACACAGTCACTTATGGCCAAACAAGCGTCACCTCTGTCACCTGAAGCTGGACCTCCTTTAAGTAACTGTGTCCCTTTAGCAGGGCCTTTAAACTTTTCGAAGTGTTGCAAAGGGCACTGACCCAGTTAGTCCTAGCAGAGAACTATCGCCTCAAGAAATGGCCTACGAGTCTGATGTCCTCAATGGGCCCAGGAGACAGGAGCAGCTGTGTAGCCATGTGGGGTCAGAAGCTGCAGCTCCTTATCCCTCAGCACTAAGTCTGGTGATCACTCGGTACTTGCACACTGCAGGGAACTATTTGCATGAAGATATTAGGAAATGACCACATTTGACTAACAACCTTCTCCTTCAGAAAACTGTGTCCTGACACATTAATCTTTCACTATGTATCACCCCATTTGGACATCACGGAGGTAAATGTAGATAGATGGCAAAATGATTTATTTTCTGTAGCATCTCTTTGCCCAGTTGAAGCTAGAACTTTGTATCTGGTCTCATCTATATTGACTATTAGTTTTTATGGCTACCGTTTTTGAAATATAATTCATTCCCCTGAGATTTATCCTTATGTCCTAGCAGCTGAAGAGGTAAATGTTGTTTTCTGCATATCAAATCAGTTCTTCCAACACTGCTTCTGTCTTGTTTTCTGCTGCCAGATGTTTTGTGCTAATGGATCACAGAGCCTTTAGTATGCTTGTCTACTTCTAGTGTTGATTTGTCTGCTCTTCAAGAGCTCCACACATTACAACTACTACAGTTTCATGTAACACTGGACATACTCCTTTTCTAAAAAGCTGCTAGCCCTCTTTCACCTTGCCAGGTACCCTTTATGCTAGATGGCTACCAAATTCCAATGGGATTCACAAAACCATCTTCTGTGTGTCCTTTCTTGTGTCTAGATGTTTTTTTTTTTTTTTTTTGGCGGTACTGGGGATTGAACTCAGGACCCTGCACTTGCTAGGCAGGCGCTTATTCCACTGAGCTATATCCCCAGCCCCGTGTCTAGATGTTTTTGAAGCTTCCTTTACTATACCCTCTCTGATGTCTTAAAAGAGGACGAAGTATTTTATGACTTCATTGTCACTATGATCTTAAAAACCTAAAAAGAAAAAATCCCTATGTTTTGCATTATATACTACTGCAGGCATATTTTATTTTGTAGTGGTAGAAAATATATGTTTCTTATTACACAGGCCAACACCTATATACCCCACCCTGATTAAAAGGAAGGATGAACGTAAATCCATTTCCACTGGCCGTACACGTGACCTACCAAGCTGACATACTTGCTTACGCGTTCTTTCTCTAGACAGCAGGAGCCAGTGACCCGACCATGGCAACCCACATCTCCAGTGGGGTTTCCTTGTCCATACCACGGACCCTCCAGCGGCCCCACCCCCACTGCTCCTGAGTGGCACCTCTACTCCTCGATGTGCTCATTCCTCACTCTGTGACTTCTAGTTCAAGAGAAACTATTTGCATGAAGATATTAGGAGATGACCACAGTGACTAAAAACCTTCTCCTGAAGAAAGCTGTGTCCCGATACATTTATCTTTCCCTACATCGTCTAAGCTAGGCATGGTTTTTATTTAATGGACTGGCCTAAGAGGGTTGGGAGATGAAGGACGCCTTGGCAATCCTGAGTACTGACAGGTGGGTGTCTGGGGGTATGGAGGGACAGACATAGGAACAACATAGCAACAGCAGAGTAGATGTGGTCAACACCCTGGGATCCGCCCCCCACCCTTCCCACCCACACAGAGCCCAGCAGCAACTCATTGAAGTTCTTCCATGGATCCCCTGAATGCTCTAGGTTCCCGTAACCAGCATCTGCTGTATACCTCTGTGGCAGGTATCCACAGGGCGAAGTTACTGGCTGCTGTGGCTTGGTCTTGAATGTCTGCTAAGGGCACATGTGTTCAAGGCTCATCCCCAGGTGACACTGCTGGGAGGTGGTTGAACCTTTGATAGATCTGGTCTTGGGGAGTCTTCAGGTCATTGGATGCCCTTAGATGGACTGTGAAGATAATTCCTTCCTCTCTCTTTCTGTTTGTTGACTGGTGACAGAAGTGGTCTTCCCCCATGACACACTGCCTCACCAGTGACCAAAGTAACAGGGCCAACCAAGCATGGACTGGAGCCCCGACACTGTGAGCCAACCTGATGCTTTCCTCTTTATAAAATGGTTCTCTGTGGCACTTGTCACAGTGCCATAAAACACTGACCGATGCGCAGGCTCAGGTGCTCACAGTCCTGATGCATATCTGGGTCCCACAGGAGGTGGGAGGAGCTCAGCGTCTGCAGGCGCTGGTGCACTTGCTCAGCCTCGCCAGGCCCTGGGCTCCAGCCCCAGCACTGCAAACTGCGACAGCAGCTAGAGCCCTGGGTCCCTGGGCTGTTTCTTCTGCTGGGTTTTTTCTCAATTCCATGTGTGTTTCAGATGATATTCTACAGGGCTCAGTACTTTAGTTAACTTCTTAGTAAATATGTGTTGAGTACATACAATGGCTCATTAAGCATTAAGATGTAAATGCCATCACTAGAAATACTTGCTTCTCAGACCCACTAATTGATTTTTTTAGACAAATACAATATCTAAGTGTTCTGTTTTATTTTAAAGGAACAAGATCATCCTATTCTCCCTCAGTCTCCGGCTTTGGGGACTGGCCACAAATTGGTAATTGCTACATTGCTATTATTTTCACATCCAACTTCTCCTTCTTCCACTCGTTCACAATACCTTTCCAGTCCAGACTTGAGGCTCTGAAGGAAGGCCAGTGAGAATCCCATGGACTCTCCTTGCTTCACAGCTAAGAGGATGAAGGCCCAGGAAGCTGTTAGCCCAGGTCCACTGTGACCATTAGGGCAGCCCTTGCTGCAGGATGTACCCCCTCTTAGAGCCAAGGCTGATCTGAGAAGATTTTAAAGACTTTTCTCTGGCCTTTTTCTCTTGGTCTCATTTGCCATTCATAATTTGAGTGCATTTCTGGGAATTTTCATGTCTGAACTATTTGTTAAAGTCAAAATGCTGAGTGAGGCTTAATTAAATGACCAGTCATTCCTTTCGTTTCTACTGCACCATCAAAATGATGCCCTTCCCAGGGACTGTGTGGAAGGGGCCTTGTCTGGGAAGAAGCGGGCCCCAGTTTATCTGTATCTTAGCTACTTTCTCATCTCTGTGACATAACATCCGATACCTGCAACCTAAAGGAGGTGAGGGTTATTCAGCGCACAGTCTGTAGAGGGTTCAGGCCACACTCAGCTGGCTCCAAAGCAGGGCAGCACAGTAGAGGGGCGTGAGAGAGGAGAAACACTCCATGGCGTGGCAACAGGAAGCAGAGAGCAATCAAAGCAGAGGAGGGGACAGCCCCTTCCAGGCCACACCCTGACGGCCTGCCTCCCCTACCCAGGCTTCACCTCCCAATAGCATACTGAGCTATAAACTCATGAGTGGACTAGTCCACTGGTGAGTATCATACCGCCATGACCTACTTACCTCTCAGAAGCCCTACCTATGAGTGCATGAGGCTTTAGGGGTCATCTAGATTTAAACTGTAACAATCTATTTATGAAACTCATATCTCTTAGGAAGTTAGAAAGGAACCTTTCATAACAGTGCCATCCTGTGTGAAAATCCAGCCTTCTTCAGTACCATCTTCACACCTTTCACTTTTGTTATCTAAGACAGTTACGTGCCATCCCACACGGTACCTTTCTTTTCTTTTCTGATGTCCTCAACCTTCCTGACTGTCTGGGTCCTCCAACAAGCTTCACTCTCAAACCCAAGGCATATGTGAACACTTTGCTTTGAAATCTGAGCCTGAAAACTCTGATTTCATCAATTGTATGAAATTTTTCTTTTTTCTTTTGGTGGTACTGGGCATTAAACTCAGGGCTTTCACGTTGAGCTATCCCTCTAGCCCCTATTGTCTTTTAAACTTTTGACAAAGGGTGTTACTAAGTTGCTAAGTTGCCCAGGCTTGGCTCAAACCTGTCTCAGCCTCCTACAGTCCTAGAATTATAGGCATGTACCCCAATGCTTACCTTATGAGAAAATAATTTTAAAACAAGGCTGCAGAATTTAGTTTGATTACTAAGCACAGAAAATGGGTTTTTGTTTGTTTGATTGATACTGGTGGTCAAACCCAGGGCCTAATGCGTGCCAGGCAAGTGTCCTACCAGAATTATAGCCCTTAGGACACGCCTTTAGGTTTAAAGTAACAAACTTGAAAAATAAACTAGCAACTTTTAAAGGCAGTTAACATCTTAGAGAAGGTTTTTAAGATAAGCCATGCGAAGTCAGATGAGAACTGAGAAAACAGAGGAGGAAAATGTTTTCTTCCTAGTGAAACAGCCAGGTGGTTGGCCAAAAAGCTCCCTCCCGCCCAGCCGTGGTGGGAAGCAGGCTGTATCTGGGCTCCTGAGGCGCTGGGAGGGAGAGGGGTGCAGGCGCAGCCCGGAAGGCCCGTGCTTACCTGGGTACAGCGTGCCCGGAAGGCCCGTGCTTACCTGGGTACAGCGTGCCCGGAAGGCCCGTGCTTACCTGGGTACAGCGTGCCCGGAAGGCCCGTGCTTGCCTGGGTACAGCGTGCCCGGAAGGCCCGTGCTTGCCTGGGTACAGCGTGCCCGGAAGGCCCGTGCTTGCCTGGGTACAGCGTGCCCGGAAGGCCCGTGCTTGCCTGGGTACAGCGTGCCCGGAAGGCCCGTGCTTACCTGGGTACAGCGTGCCCGGAAGGCCCATGCTCTCCAAGTAGTTGTGGCAGCGCTCTTTATGTTCCTCTAAAGAGCTTCGCTGTTTATAGCTTCGGCCACAATATCCACATTTATGAGGTTTACCAACTGCAGGAAACACAATTGAGTTCAAGACTCCAATTAAAGGTCAGCCTTCTGTGTAATGGGAATGCATGCAATACAATTATTACCTAAAAAAGTTCTTAAAAATGCTACTCTTGAAAGCTAAAAGCATTATAGGCTTGGCCTAAATTACCGAATTTAAAACTATTAGCACACAGAGCACTCCTTGACGGTACCAAGAACTCATATAATTCCTATTTCACCTGCTTGACTGACTACCAAATTCTCCCTTTCTGACATCACTGAACTCTGTCCTTTAACTGGAACAAAGGGACCACTGAAGTGTTATAATGTGGACACCAAACAACCAAACAGAAAAGTGAAGAAGGCTGGATAATTTACATGTTTGCCTCCCTTGTCTAAGTCTACACTGTGGCCAGGTCTGGCTCAATACTGGGGCTATGTCTACTGCGACCAGGGTGATAGGATCCAAACGGCTAAATGGGATAATATAAGGTCTCTAGTAAACCACGATGGACAAAGATGGTTCAAGGAAATATGCACCCTGTTTCTAAATTGTATTTTCTTACACAGTACTGTGTTTTACGTTTGTATTGTATAATGAAGAATGTTCAACATAAGAATATACAATATAAAAATACAAAATGGAAAATTACATGGAAAAGCCAAAATATGTTTTTATATGGAAAAGCTGCAGTGTATTTTTCATAAACAGAGCACTGTTTTCTCCCTAAATTATGTTAGGATGATGAACCTTCACAACGACCCTGACCATCACACTTCACCAGTGATGACTGACATGTTTTATGTATCTATCCAACATGGCAGCTACTCCAGTACTGCATCCACACTGCTGTCCAGCACGGTGGCCATCATGTCCAATATAGCAGCCAGCATGTGGTCCAACACAGTGGCCACTGTGCTGTCTAACAGAGAACTACAGTTTAATTTTGTTTACTTTTTAATTTGCTAAAATTAAATCATCACATATGAGTAATGGCTAGTGTATTGGGCTGTATTCTTCTCTATGTACATAATAAGTTTTCAATTCTTCCTGGATTTTACTAATTGGCATCTTGGGAAAAAAGAATTAGCAAGAAATCCAAATCAAGCTTACATTTAAAGAGCACAATAAATACCACTTAAAAAGAGAAGAAATGGATAAAATTTTTTCAGTCACTTACATAAGGAACATAGTAAATCCCCAAGTTATAAGCAAGCTCTGTTTCAGCAGAATTGTCCCTAAATTGGATTTGTTTGTACGCCCAGAAAGTGAGTCTTATACAGTATATCTGTGAAAGTTCGCAAATCAGATGTTCATAAATTGAGAACTTAACTGCATACATTTCCACCCTTAGACCAGGATTTTTCTCTCCTACTCTTTGACTTATAATACTTTAAAGTATTTTATAAAAATCAAAACTATTAATATTTGGTAACTGGTGTAGTCACAGCTTATATTAGTTAAACCCCCTTCCTAGAAGAACAGAAGCTATGATTTAAAAGACTAAAACATGAAAATCAAAGCTTGATTTCTGGAGTGTTGTATAGGAAAAGACACTATCTACAGAAAGTGATTATTCCCAAAACTAGGAAATAATGCTGAAATTATTATGGGATGTTGCCTAAACTTGCAGGGTAAATTGACTGCTGTTTTAGAAATGAAAAGAATATACAGATAACCCTTCCATGTCCTGTCTTGGAAAATCTAATAGTTTGGTGAATTTCATAATCAAAATTGTCTCCTCTTTATATGGCACGGTATGTGAATATGCATTTTTCTCAGTATATGATTTTAACTCTGCAGCATAAATATATTCACTATAAGCAACGGAGTTAAGGACTTGCAGTGGAAAAGTCTCTAATGAAGACTACAACTTCCACCGAAGCAGTGAAGGAGAAAAACAACGCTTACCCTGCCTTCCAGATCCCTCAAGCTTCTTGTTTTATTTGTGGCACTGGGGATTGAATTTAGGGCTTTCACACCAAGCTACATGGTCTTGCCAAGTCACTACGTTGCCCAGGCTTGAACTTGTGATTTTCCTGCCTCAGCCTCTCAGGATGCTGAGATTACAGGCATGCATTACTGCTTCCAGCTCCCAAGTTCCTCTTGAAACCATCATGTGACAAATTCTAGAGGTGTGCCACCACTGATGTGCTGCATCTGGAACCTCGGGCTCCTGCCAGTTTCCAGAGAAAGCTATGTGGTTGTTCTCAGTTTCAATGAAGTGAGAGAATGGCCATTCCAAACAGAAATGGAATACAGCCTTGTTAGAGTTTGCCAGACAAAAGCCAAAGCCTTCAATTCATCCTAGTGAAATCATTCTGAAGAACCTAAATCTCTGTTTATTTTCCTCCCTGGAGATATATTTGACAGCACTTTTACCACAGTAGAATCACCAGCAGCCCTGACTCCAGGCTGGCTTCCTCTCACTTCTTGCTGGATCTGTAACAAATAACCTGTTCTAGTCTACCACTTCCTATATGAGGTGTGATCAAAAAACACAGTGTTTAAATTTAAAATATTTTGTTACAGTTAAAGACACATTGCCATAAATGCCCCCAGAATCTTCCCCCTTGCCTCAAACACACAGGCCACCATCCTTGACACTTTCTGAAGCAGCTCAGTTTTCTTTCCTAAGTGTGTTTAGTTGCATTGTTGTGGCTGTCTCTGTGTCCTAAATCAATTCAAAATGTTTCCTTTTGACTCTGGGGAAGAGGTAGAGTCACACAGTGTCTGATCCAGTGAATAAGGGGGATGAGTGCCATGAGTTTATGACCTCACCTTTCCATTGGATGACACTTCGAAGCAGCACTCAATTTTTGATCACACCTTGTGAAAACACTCAGGAAAGAGGCTCCAGAGCTGCTTTGGAGAGTAGCGAGTGATGGGATACGTGTGTTGGAAGTGAGGGGTGCACTCTGAGAGGGGTTAAGGGTAACATATGTTTACTGTAATAATTTTTTAAAAACTTAAACGTTCACTGTGTGTGCAGATTACACCCTGTAATCACTCAGTAAGCAGCCACACCGGGGGCAGGAGCCCATCACACCTCAAATGCCATAAGTAGGCATGGTGCCAGTGTAACGAAACCTGTGCTACAGGCTTCTTATTTCACTAGGACGAAGACAGCATTGTCACCCTAAGGAGTGAAGAGTGCTGTGTGGGAGAGCAGAACTGGACTTAGAGCTGCCCTGGGCTGATGATGATGGGCTGGGGTCAGCTGCAGAACAAGTCTTCCTATTCTCCATGGATGGCCAGCTGTTACTCCTACTGGCCCAAGTAATACTGCTGCAGACCTCATTTGGGTCTAGGTGACCCCTAATCAAGGACAGAGGTGGAATCACGCTCTCCTAGTCACCCATCAGCACCAAGAGCGACACAGCTCAACACTACCCAGGCACCTATGGAGTCGTCCGTTCCCCTCTGGGTGGTCACTCATGGTCACCATGGAGTCCTGTGGACCCTGGAAAGTGCTTGCTGTCACAGGGTTGTCCCCCCCTCCTGGGGGCTCTGTTCTCCCTGTCCCCTACTGCGGCACTCCCCAGCCCAAGGATGTCTCCAGTCCTGCCCGGGAAGGGTGGGTCACAGCTCCTTCCATGGCTGGAAGTGGGGATGGAGAGATGGCTTGTGGCCCCCAACTCCTCCATCTCTGCCCAGGTGTCGGGGTGAGGACCTTCCCACGGAACCACTCCCAGGAGGAGGACCAAACTCTGCCAACACGTACTAAAATGTCCACTACACCCCTTCCAGATCCACTGCAGAACCCCAGCTCCTTCAGGACTTCTGAAGCAAACTCTGAAACGGGCCTTGGGCACCCACTCAAGGCCCCTCCTCCTGCAATTCTCTCCTGGCCCTTCTGAGCCTACCATTCTCTTGGCCGCCCTACTGTGCCACACACGAGATGCCATGATTTCCTGTGGTGCACCCGTTCCTCCTTGGAAAAGGGGCTCAGTTCTCAGTACATGTGGGCCAAGGACACACACAGGTCTCTAAAACCTGCACCGTGAAATGCGCCATTCATGTTTGAGAAGAGACACCTGAGCCCTGTCCATCTTTCCTAAAGAACTTGTCCTGCCTCTGCGTCCTGGGGAGGCTCTTCCGCATCTCAGGATGTGGGACAGCAGGAAGGGGCTGGTCTGCAGCACTGCCCTCTCCACAGCACCTGCCCGGAGTGGCTGCTGCTTGGAGAATTTGGCCTTGTGCCGTGCACAGCACCAGCATTCCGACCTTCCAAGGTGAGAGAGAAATGCGCAGGGCAGGCGTGCTGACCACACTGCCGGCGAACACAACAAACCCAGTTGGCCAAGAGCCTCTGTTCTCACTGACCTGTGGGGCTGTGGCGCTTCCGGATAAAGGACCGCCCAGATTTCCAATCTGATTAAGGACAAATGGTGTGGCCTCCCCCACGCGCCCTGGCTCTGGCATGTGCGCGACATGCTCGGAGACAGTGCCGCTGGCCACCTCTGCTTCCTCCGCTCCGGCCGCGGCCTCTGCGGCTGAGGCCTGTGAGCCGGTCCAGCCTGACCGCAGCTGAAAGCGCTGCGCTGGGGGCCACCTGAGTCCCCTCCAGGGCAGTATGACCGGAACCCGAAGCAGCATGCTCGGAAAATTCCGAGATGCTGAGAGAAGTGGGCTGAGCAACAGCACTGACGGGCTAAACAAGCCCCACTGAACACCCAGGGTGTTCTGCGCTCTTGCGTGTGCGTGCAGGTGCGCGTGTACGTGCTGTGCGTGCGTTGCATTTCCCGCCCAGGGCCTGCGCTGCGAGGAGATCCTGGTGTAGGCCGTAGCAGCTCAAGGCCCAGGTCGAGTTGCCGGCACCCGGGCACACGGCGACTGGTCCGGCCCGCAGGGCACCGCGCAGGCCTTGCTGGAGGCGCAGCCAACCTACCCGAATGCGTCCGCAGGTGGCCGGTGAGGGCGTCCCTCCGGCGGCAGGCGTAGTTGCAGAGGTGGCACTTGAAGGGCTTCTCCCCGGAGTGCAGCTTGATGTGACGCAGCAGGTTCCCTTTCTGGGTGAAGGAGGCCCCGCACTGATTGCACTGGAAGGGTCGCTCTCCTGGGACGGGGAGAGGAGAGCGGTGAGTACAAAACTCAAAACCCCACGCGGGGACAAGGGACCACTGCGGCGGCGAGAAAGTTGTTTCCCACGAGGGGCTCGGTGACTTCCACCGGCTGCAGGTTTGATAGAACATGAGGCTTTCAGACGAAACCTGCCAGCTCCTTAACGCTTCACTGGCTGGGTCAATTTGATCTGAAAATCTAATTTTTTTCCCCTAAATCAGAATGGCACATCACAATGCAAATTCAAACTCATTTAAATAAAGTGACTGCAACATTTTGTGATGAAGAGCCACTCTTCCTGATCAGCAGTTTTGGAATAAACCAATATCCAATTTTGCGTGTTGTGGCATTTGGTGGGGTTTTTAATGTGGCTTTTTTCAAAGGGTCTTTAAAATATGCCACTGAAGCAGCAAAATAAAAAGGAAACTCATTAAAAATGCATTTCAGGATCACAAGTTCATTTCAGCGTTACATTCTTATATTTAAATGAAAGGCACTTCATTATAACAGTTATAATAACTTCTTTTCATTTACATTTTCCCTGTATTTTCCCTTTCAATTTCTTCTCCATTACCTGTCTGTCCCTAAGCAGGCAAATCTAGAGAGAGACAGACAGAGAAAGTGTAGGGGGAGAGAGGAAAGAGAGAGAGAGAGAGAGATGGAGAAAGATTGAATAAAGCAAGAAATTAAGACACAGTGAAGCCAGGGTCCCATCTTGCACAGAAACAGCTCCCTGTGGCAGGGCATTGAAGTCAGAGTTCCTTTGAGATTTTTTCCCCTGCAAAACTTTTTAACCTTTAATCTCTTGTCTACATCCACAGAAGACAAGTGCTATTTCAAGTACACATCTCAGAGACTTGATTTCTTGTTTTTGAGGAATTCTTCCTGGGGTGGTACATGTTACATAGAATTGGTGACCAAGTAAAGCCTGGGACATCTGCTGTGTGTGGTGGGGTTTGTGCTTGCATTCTGGTTCTGACAAAGGGACACATGGGGATTTGTGAACAAGAAATACGCTGTTGTCCTGCAGGGCAGTCATAGGTCTTGGAATCCAATGGGGTGAACATTTCATTGAACCTTCACTTAGAGGAACAACATGTTCGTCACCTTTAGGTAAATGTGGAAACTCTTAGAACAAACATGCTCGCTTAGAGGAAGAGCTCATGGTGACCAAAACTGCCACTGTGAAGACACCATGAGAATATGTCCTGGGGATAGTGTTTTCTTAAAAATAAAGAATGTGTTAAAATGCTTATTTAACATTATTGCCATTAATTAATGTGACTGTGGGAAGAGATGGCTTATTAAAAACAAGTAGAAGTGTATTAGGTAGTATTAAAATCCATTTGAGATTATATTTTGAAGTCCATCTTGACACTTGAATTTCCTGGTTATTGTTACTTCTTTGAGGGGGTCAGAGTAGATGTGCTGCTATAGAAGTTAAACAGATTAAAAACATGCAATTATAGCTAAACTGGAAGGCACTGGTCCTAAGCAGAATGTATTGAGTATTTCTGCAAAATCCTGTCCTGAGCAGAGAGAAAGTTTTTCAGGGCCAGCAGCCTAGTCAGTGATGGCAGAACTGAGTCATCATCCAGCTCTCTGAGTTACAAGCCTGATACTGGGTGGAAGAGTTAAAGCAGCTAGGAGCCCAGTACTCCTGAGGCACTTCTGGCAGAAGGGTGAGTTAATCACTACAAGCACTTGCGGGCCTGCACCACACAGGTTCACAAGTGTGTGTATTTAATTCCAAGTGGGCAAAAGAAAGAAGAAAATCGAGGAACACTGTGCAGAGAGATGCAGGCAGAGGACACAGGAACACACCTCCCTCCACAGCACTGTAAAGATGGTGTGGACAGGACACCATCAAGAAAATCCATGTTCTGTAAATGCCCATAACAAGGACAGCAGGACACTGCTGGGGACACAAGTATGTTTGTGGTGTGACTCAGAGCTGGTGACAAGCTGAAGCTACATGTCACCCCAAGGTCTGGCGGGCAGGAGGGAAACTGCAAGTAGATTTAGGGTCTCTGGGTTGTCATCTTCCGTTCCTGGACAGTGATATCTAACTTAGGGATGCTCCTCATAGATCCTGCTGTGCCTGGCATCTTAATCTCTATGGTAGGCTTTTCTGGGGATCTATTTGCTTTTGATTGCCTTGAATCTGTAACCAAGCTTCAGGGGTCCCGAAGGCAGTATGCCTGGAAGTGACACCACAGTGTGCTACCTAAGGGCAGGGCAGGGTGTGCCATCCATTACCCACCTCCTGCGTGTCCTGCAGCTGAGCCAGATCACATTGCTCCAAGCTCAGATTTACTTCTGTTTGACTGATGAGGACTTTGACATTCCCAAGTTCCAAACTGAGGTTTCACCTTAGTGATGAAACGCTGTGTTGCACGGACCATGGTAAGGAAGTCTGAGCCCTTCTGAGCAATTTAATCAGGCAGGAAAGCAAGTCCTTGCTGGAAGTCTACCTGGAGATTTTGGAAGGCCAATCTGAAGGGACTGGACCTGGGGCCACCACATCTCAGAGCAGCCTGACTTGGCACTAGGGACATGGTGATGAAGCCTTCTGTCCTTGTGGTGAACAGAGACCTCACAACACCATCTCCTCTGTCCTCTTTCTTAATTAGGACGGTGATGCCACACGTGTGCATGCTGGTTTCCCCTCTGCATTTCCTGCTCTGTTCTCCTACTGAGGTGCTGGTGTAGGTGCTACTTGAGTCCCTAACAGGAAGCAAGTGGCCAACAGGAAGTGAAGCCAGCAGCAATAATGAAACAGTTAGCAGCAGTGTGTCTTGTCACCTCCGGAGAGGTGGCCCTGAAGTCCCCGAAGGTTGCTGGGGCGGGGATGGGGATCCCTGCAGGCTACTGGCTGGGGGTGGCTGTGGCAAAGTCCCGGCTGGCCCTTGGGGAGTCACGTGGAGCTGGACTTCTGCTTGGCCTGCTCTGGTGTCCTGCCTGGTACACAGGGGCTGATGAGAAATCCTGCTTTGCAGCTTCTCTCTAGGCCCTGAATCCCCACCTGCTTCCATCCTGGAGGAAGGCTGCTGTCTGACTTCTGTGGAAGTGGAGAAAACAGAAAAGCGCTTTGACATCTTCCAGCCAGATCCTAGGAACACCATAGGCTTCCTAGCATGCTAATTTACACATAGTGTGGCCAAAGTGGGTCTTTCTCCCTCTTCTTGTGAGCACGGGTATTCACACAAGTGCAAATTGCTGAGTTTGTGAAACCAGCAGCCTCTTCTTGTGTCTATACATAAAGGGCTAGGTGGGGACTGTAAAGCTGGGGGCACATCCCTCTTTCTAGAAGTTATTTACTGATCTCAGGACAGAAGGGAGGGTGAACAGCAGGTGCCACTCTGTGTATCTGTATTCAGCAGGTTTACTTATTAAAAGTAATTAATCTTTATATCCAGGCAGCAGTCATTCTATCTTGGTAATTTCATATGCCTGTTCATTTATCAAATACTTATTTAAGAGAATTTTCACTGTCCAGTTGGCCTCTGCATGAATTATCAGAAAGGGAGTGCATCTGAGGTTGACTCCTTGGCAGGGAAGTGATTATTCCCTCAGGTCCTACGGTGTACGTTCAGTGTCCTTGGGGTGGCTCCCTTGAATTTCATGTTAGGGTCCACTCATTGGAAGGGACAGCAGGGTGCCTATTACACATGCTTCTCTGAGGGCTGGATATGGCAGGTCTGTTCCACTGGGAAATCTGAAGAATATGAAGCCCGCTTGGAAAATTAAAGTTAGCTTAATTTTAGAAGCTAACCTGTTTTTGTTTGAGTACTGGGGATTGAACCTAAGGCCTTTGCGCTGAGCTATATCTGCACCCCTATTTTATTTTTTATTTTAACACAAAGTCTTGCTAAGTTGCTACTATGCCCAATTTAGAAGATACACTTTTAATGAAGAGGAATGTCTATCGAAATTCAGTGTATTTGTGGTTTTCTCCAAATCAGATATGTCCCTTAAAAAACTGCTCCAATTTATATATAAAATTACCGTCTCATAGACACCTACATTTCCTGGTAACTCAGCTTTTTTTCTCCACATATTTTCTAGATTCCTGCTTAGTTTTCTGTTAAACACATACTTTTTTGGCCCCACATAAAAAGCACAGGAGGCTATGAGCTTCCTCAGTGTCCTGACTGTCCTGGAAGCTACGTGGCAGATACTACTTCACGACAGCTGGAGCGGTAGGGGTGGGGATGACACAAGGTGTCTGAGTGTCACATTGAGCTTTCTGTGACTGAGGGACTTGGTGCATCCATCAAGATTTACCCACCTTTAGGGAGGCTTCCTATGGAAGAAAAGCAGTGTTTCTTTTCATTTAAAAAATCCTTATACACACAGGTGAAGGTAAAACAAATGCCATTAATCTTTTACTTCTAAGTCTTTGTGCTTCCCTTAGTGGTAGGGGGGCAGTTTTGCTGAACATGGAGGTGACTGCTATATCAGCGCTCACTACAACAGACACATGGCGCAGGGCAAAGCAAACAACACAAGCGCACAGGACCCACCCCGCCTCCGGGAGAGGACAGCACGTGGACCTGGGGACAGCTTTAGGAAATGACCTGGTCCATCTTGCTTCATCTTTGGACACTGAACATCACATTCTGTCCTGCTCCCAAAGCCGCAGGAAACTTTTCAGCATGACAGGGGCCTGGCATGACATTCTTTACCAGTTTACCACGCTGCTGGAGTAGCCATCTAGCAATGTAACCAAAGTCTTTGCTGAGACCTGATGTGAACTTGTGGTGCACAGTAACATTTTGCTGGTTGTGCATTTTGTTGGTTTGAATGCAATGAAAACGTGAGTTCAACTTATATGGGTGGCACAGGGCAGGTGCCAGCTTTGGAGTCTGCATGTCTGCTGCCATGCTTTGTTCCAAGGGACACGTAACAGGTGCACCTTATGAGTGGAGCAGGGACTGCTCGGTGTGTATAATGTTAGGCAGTTGAGAGACTGTGCATCACTGTTAACCTTTGCCTTCTTATTTATAGGGTCAGATCTGTGTTGAGGGGACCCTTAAATTAAGGTTCTAGAATAAAATCATGATGCCTCAGTATGCCTTGACAGACTCTTAGTAAATGCTCCATTTGAAACCCTTTGAGAAGGTGCCACGTAGGATATGTATTTGGCTCCTTCCACACCCATGGGACCTTCTTGGCTGCTAAAGGAGAAACTGAGGCAGGCCTTACCAGTGTGGCTCCTCTTGTGAACCATGAGCACATTGGGCCCGATGCAGATAATCCCACAGATATCACACTTGAGTTTCCCGTTAGGAAGTCGAATGCCTCCAAGTCCCGACAAAGCCGCGCTGCCTTGGTCCCTGTGAGAGCCATTCATTTTCTCTCCTGAGGCATCAAGCATTCGTAAATCCTCCGCACATTCTTCCCCATTCACTTCACAGCCACGCCCATTCTCTTCATCACTCTGAGTCTCTACTTTAACATTACTGGCTGAAAGAAACAACACAGGAGGCCACTCAGTGTCATTGAAAAAAAAGATCAAAACACAACACAGTAACAGCAGCAAAAAGACGATCACATGGACCATGCTAAGAATAGTGCACAGAATTCTTAGCAGGACGGTGGGGGGTGGCCGCAGGTTCCATTCTTCCGGCCGCAGGAGGCTGCCAGGGAATGGGGACACTCACGGGACAGGGACACAGGGAACACCTGCGGCCCCCTCCAGAGTCCACCTCAGGAGCGGTGTCTGGAGCTGCATGACTAAGCTATTCATGAAGTTCCCACTTTAGAGTCATGATGGCCTTTCAACCAGGAGAAAGTCATCAGGTCTGCAGCCCGGTGGAGTCAGCATGAGAGTCACAGGCCAAATCCTGACTCTTCTCTACCTGTGCCCCTGGCAGGAGAGTGTCCAATCGCACAGTGCCCCTCCCCAGCCCTGTGAACTCCCTTAGCAAAACCACCATGAGGTTAGCAAGTCTGCAAGCTCTTAGACATACCGTTCCCTCGCCTGTTTCACAGATGTAATAGCAAACCTGGAACAAAACTTGGCAAACCCATGCTCCCCTTGGAGTTCTGACCACAAATCCCTTTTAGGTTCTCAAAAGATCTTTCTGTTTCTTTGATCCTGGTCATGCTGCTCCCTCTTCTGTTTCGCTGGCTGAAGGACTTGTTGGGGTTATTTATGAATGTGAGAGATGAGCAAGAGTTGTTTAAAGAGAAAGATGCACGTGGGGCAGCGAGCTGCTCAGGTTAATGGCGACGAGAACCACTCCTGTCTTCGCTTCATTGTTTAAGTCACATGCCGGGTAATTACCTCACCCACATGTTTTTCTTTTCAGAGAAAATAAGAGGCACTCTTTTGTGTTCTTCTGAGATGGTGACATGAACCCACCTCTGTCGGGACTGTAAGAAACTGCAGCTTCAATGAAAGCCCTTATTCCAACCACTGTTTTCACAGTCTTATAAGTAGGAGGGACATTTCACTCAGTGTAGCGATGAGGTAGGTGACAATTATGACTGCATAATTCGCTCTCTCTCATTCCCTTTCTCTCTTGTACACAGGGTATTACTATGTAGTTCAGGCTGTAACAATCCTCCTGCCTCAGCTTCCTGAGTTCTGGAATTATAGGTGTGTGCCAAGACTACATAATTTTTGATTCACAGTTCTAAAGTCTTGTCCTCGTAGAAGCAGCCTCAGCATCACCACTGATGGCCTACCACCTCAGCGCGGGTGGGCCCAGTGTTTTGTGTTTTGGCAGCTCCATCCCCAACCCCTCCCTCCGTACACTCAAGATTGAGAGCAGCTGCTCTAAATCACCTGCCCAGTCTTGTCATCCTCAAAGTTGGTTTTACCCATTGAAGTCCCCAGTTTGGAGTTCTAGAGACCAGGCCTTGGCCACAAGTCCCTGGTTTGCAATCTCAGCTCCATTGTGTAGAAGCTCTGAGATCTTGGACGAGTCACCATGCCTGGATTTCCTCATCTTTCAACAGGGGGCTGGCTGTTGTCAGGCAGGACAGCTGTGAGGACTGGGATTTGATGGATGACATATCTGCTTGGGAAAGGGCCACGGTGGGGGTAAGACGCCACCCCACGGAATGGGGCTCTGCCTACCCCAGGAGGGCTAATGGTGCTCACTGTGCACCAGGCACACAGCACTGTAACTGAGCTCCGCTATGCCAGATCCGGCACAAGAGTGCCGCAAGGGAAGATTCATTCCCTATCTGAGTGCTGAAGAAGCAGAGGTACAGAGATTGAACAACTTGCTATAGGTACACAGCTAGCAAGTGTCAGTGGATGTGACCCAGTCCACATAGCTCCAGTGCTGATAGCTATACTGCTATTATGGTTTATATTTAGATGTCCCCAGAAGCCTTGAACACTCTGGGTGGGGTTTTAGGGAGATGATTGGATGATGGAGATGAGATACTTGTCAATACATCACTCCACTGAGGAGCTGATAGCTGACTGGGATGTGGGGAGGTGGAACCTGGTTGGAGGAGGTTGGTCACTGGGGCCGTGGCCTGGATGTGTCTCCCTCCTTCTCCCTTGATCACACAGTGCTCATCTGCCGTGCCACGGACCGGACTGCTTCTCCTCTGTGACGCTGCCCTGCCTTGGAGCCAGCCAGCCGTGCACTGAACCCTCACAAACTGTGAGCTACAATAAGCCTCTCTTCCCTTAAATTGTGTATGTTGGGAATTTTGTCCCAGTGGTAAGAGTATCTAAGGTAACCACCAACCTTTTCCACTAGCTTTTTGGAGAAGAGTCTTATAAGGAATGAAAAGAATTGACTAGAGCATGGGACACAGGCCCCACAGTAGACACCACGATCTGAAGATCAGCAGCTCAGGGTGCTTTGCATTGGAGCAGCTTCCTTCTAACACCTCCCAGTCACCAGGGGCAGACAAACCACATCCTACTGACGAGGTCAGTGAAGGACACAGGCAGGTGGGGGAGGCCGGGCTGCAACTTGGCTGCAGTGTTCTGTGACTTCTGAACCCTGCAAAATCAGGACTCTCAGGAATGCCCTGTGTAACTTGTTGAGTGGAAGGCACCACAAGCTAAACAAATCTCAATTCTTTATAAGTCACCAAGTCTCCAGATCTTATAGCAATATGGGGGTGAATCAAACGTGCCCCAGAAACACAATAAAGCTAAAAATATCTGTGCTCTCCTCAACCTAGGAGTGATTTTAATTATCTGACTTGTGGCTTTTGAGAGTGAGACAGGGCTATTCTAGTGTGTAGTGGAATGGACTGGAGTGGATGCTCTTCTACCATGAGGGCTGAAAGGCAGGACTGCCGGAAGCAGGAAAGCGAGGCTTCCCAGAGCTGGAAGCAGGACACTGCAGGACAGAGATGGGGCTTTGTCCTAGCATTATATTACCTGCCCGGATCATCCACACTCTCTGAGAGGCCCTGAGCTGGACAGGGCTACCTGGCTGTCCTGAGGAAGCATGCGCACTCACGGGACAGCCTTTTCTAAGAGAGGAAGTGGCAGCGCCATGTGACACCTTGGGATGTCTGTGGCATGTATCCTTTCTGCTTCTGCAGGTTCTTCCTGGAGAAGAGCTGGGTGCTGGGAACAGGCAGGGACCTGGCTCTGGCCACAGAGAGAAGTTCGGCCACCACATGCAGCTTGCATAACAGGGGAAGGCCCCACGTCAGGAAGGAAGCAAGGATGCATGGGGAAACTTCGCAGTGGGTGTTGCTGTCAGAACACCGGTATCCTTGGGCCAGGGGACGTGGGACTGACTGCTGATTTGGCCATGGGTAACTGAAGTCAGGACTTTGTTATTATCTTATGTGATGGGCTGCTGAGCATGGTGAGAGAGCCAGAGAAAATGTGGACACCCAGATACAGCATAGGGTAGACAAGCCCACGGAGAGAGGTGGAAGAAGAAGTGTATGTTTAAGAAGTTCCGTTTGACTCAACTCCACTTCTCCTAGGTATTTTCTTGAAAGAGTTAAAGACATCATATTGCAGCAATCTATGCACACCCATGTTTATACCACCTCCATTCGTAATAGCTAAGTCTTAGAAGCTTGTTATATGTCCATCAACAGATGAACCAGTAGAGACGTGTGTTGTTTACACACAATGGAGTACTACTCTGCCATAAAGAAGGATACACTTGAGTCATTTGTAGGAAAATGGATAGTGTGAAGTGGAAAGTGTGAAAATGGATAAATGACCCACAAGCTTAAATATCATATGGTTTCTCTAATTTGAGTGACCCCAAATATAAACAATTTAAAGAGCAAAATAAAAGGGAAATGATGGAAAAAAAAAAAAGGGAAATGATGGGAAGCAAGAGGTAGACTCTGTGGAGATAGGGATGGATCTGCAGAAGGAAGAAGATGGAAGGCTAGGACAGAAATGGAGCAGACATGACTGCGATGTGACCTGTGTTTAACCAGTTTCCCAAGAGCTGCACGGATGGGAAAAGTTTGCTGCCCAGATCTGTAAGGCAGCAGTGGGAATTTTCACCACAAGAGGAGGTAAAGTTCAAGGGGGAAAGTGAAAGATGCTGCATCCTAGGTTCCAGGAGAAAAAGGACACAGTGTCCTTCAATGTGCCCAAGGCCAAGGGACTAAAATATGAGGACACGACAGAGGGTTCTGCATCCACAGACACTGTGTATGTTTCTACATGGACTTCCAGGTCAGCGACCGAGGGGGAGGAGCGGGATGCTTGCTAGCACGATGGGGGCAGATTCTGGGCCATACTGTGGCTTAAAAGGTCGGTGGTGTCTAAGAGAGGGAATAGTTGGTGAGAAGCAAGCAGTAACAACCATACCATCAGCAGGGGGCGCACCAGCCTCAGCACTGTGGGCTCCCGGAGTAGGGGACAAGGGTCCTCCTGTCCAGGAACTGTAACTGGGTGCTGGCTACAGAGATGAGATCCAGAGATTTCTGTTCATCCAGAGACTGCCTATAAAGTTGGTGTCTCCTCTCCATCTGGAAGTGCTTAGTAGTGTGTTTTGTACACTTTCTTGAATGTGAAGAGACTTATAAATATTTTCTAACCCCTTCTTACCTTAGTACTTAGAGCATCAAGGAGCACAAGCAGGTGCTGAGCTGAGCTGATGAAATATAGAACGTGTAACAGGGACCTGTGCTTTCATTTCCTCCTCCTGGCTCGGCTCCTGCCCGCTCCAAGCTCCCTCGCTAAGAGATAATGGGCAGGGGCCCAATTTTATTATTCAACCACACAATCTGTACTGAAAGTGGATGTTTCTAAGGCCCTAGTAAAAACTGTGTTCCTTCCCAAATGCTATTTAAAATCTGAAACAATCACAATCTTATTGTCACGTGTGTTAGAGTTTTTCTATGTGATCAGTAACCCTGAAGTTGTAAGAGACCCCGTCCTGAATGAGGTATGGACTGGAACATTCAGACAAGTTTAGTATGGCAGAATCTGGAGAATCCAAGAACTTCAGGGACCAGCAGGAGCCAAGAGGCTTGGATTCACTGCCAAGCGCCATCCACACTTGTGAATAGTTAAACGTTTCTAATGCATAGCTATAATGCACACTGTGGGCACCACTTCCAGGTGGTTTATGTTTCCTCTTCACTTCCTTTTTAGAATCTGGCCTCATAGTTACTGGAAAAGCAATTTTTTGTACCCAGGTCACATTTTGTCCACTGGAAACAAATTCTGAAATTGTCACTCCCGTATGAATTTGGACTATGTAAGCTCAAAATGTTCAATATTTTAAATAAAAAATGAGAGCCAAATAAAAACCAAATGGAATAAAATATATAAGGTATATCTTGAAATTTACTATGGTAATTCAATGAAACATTGATATGAAGAGGATATGTCCTCTAAAAAGATTTATGAAATGTTTAAGCGTTTTGAAGGTCAATAGGACCATTTATTATAACTTAATATATTTAAAGGGTAGAGTTTCTAGTCTATCAAGATACATTATTACAAATACTCTTATGTGATGTTTTTGGCCTTTAAATGGAATAAGTCAAAGAGAGAGGAGGCCAGCTAAAGATAGCCAGGAAGATAAATATATATAAAAGAATGAGTTGTAATAATAGATACTTTTCCTTAGGTATCTGAGGACATAAATCAGACTAAATGTGGTAGAGGAGGTTACAGAGGTTAATTTCAAGAAGGAAGGTATGTCCAGGGGCCTGAAGGACATTTCTTCATCATGATCACCAGGGGGCAGTGTTGGCCTAGGACAGTTTGGTTGCTGTTGGGTGGCGACCTCAAGATCAACCAGCCACTTGTAGGAAGATATTTATAATCTGAGGATACTGGGAGAAAGAGAAAGAGATACCTTATGAATACGTGTATAAATATATAGACAAAAAGCGTATCAAAAGGTAAATCTTATCTCATCTGAAAGCTCTCTATTATCTTCAGTGCAACAATTTTTATATCTGAAGTTTTCACCAAAAGATCTACTTGAAGAGCACAGTACAATATGGTTACCTTAAATCTTCCTCAGATTTAATGAAAATGTGTTCTTAAATGTACTGTCTTGCTCTTAAGAATATCTGACTTTAGAAAATGTTTTGAAAAGTTGATTATTCACCTCAAAGTTACTGGTTCTTGTGTCCTAGCACCTTCATGTTTTACATGTTCACTTATGTGCACACAATTTTACATGCACAAATATGCATCTATACACATGTACATGCATCACAGAAACATATCAAGCTGCTGCTTTAAAGTTGAATCAAAGGAGTTTTAGTAGGAGATATTAATAGGAGAAAAATTACCCCAAAATTTCATATCCTAGAAAAGTAGTCAGTCTAGATTGTGAGCAAAAGTACATTTAGATCGATAATGGTAAGTCATCTAGACACCAAATAGCTTTTCATAACCAGGTGGCCAGAAACCTATCTTTATCTGTTACTGACACCTCCGCACTTGAGCCCACGTTTCTTTTTTTTTATTTTTCAGGGGTACTGGGAATCGACCTCAGGCTTGCCAGGCAAGTGCTTATGGCACTGAGCTATATTCCCAGCCCCTGAGCCCACATTTCCGTCACCATCTTTCTTAGGAAGTTGGGCTGGGTTGTAGCTCTGCTGTACAGCACTAACCTAGCATGTGTGAGGGCCTAGGTGTGGTTCCCAGCACCATGAAATAAACTTAGCGAAAACCAAGATTAACACACACAACCTATTTTCTGGCATTGCTTTATAATATTAGAGATTTTTACTAATTTAGGCTCTAAAACTGAGGCCCAAAGGGATTTCACAATTTGTAGGACATTCTCAGTTCTCTGTCAATTTCTGATGAGAGCACCCTCAGATCTTTAAAACCCTTAAGAGCATTGCCTAAATGTACTTGTTATTCATCAGCTCTCAGTCTGTAGAATAATGAAATGAACAACTGTGTTTGGCTTAATAGCTCCAACCCAACAAGGTCCCTAAATTTTCCTCCTCCACCCTCCTCCTGTGTGGCATGGTGACAGGCAAGGGCCCAGCCAAAAAGGCTCTGCTGATCACAGGTCTCCCAGAATCCTGCATGTGATGTCTCTGTCCTTGGTCCTGAGAGTAACACTCCAGAGCAAGAGCAGGATTGTATGTCTATTGCTCCTGTCCCACAGAATTGTAAAACTTATCTTCAAAACCTGTTGAGTTCTTTCAGGGGTGGCAGGAAGTGCAGCCATTTTATCAGCACACTCAGTGAAGAAGAGGAGAAAGAGCATCGGGGCGGCGGGGCGGCAGAGCAGCAGCTCCACTTGGGCCCTCCTCTGTGTCTGCCCACTGTCCCCCCTCCACATGCTCCCAGCCATGCACCCACCCAGCCACCCGAGTTACATTCGTACTGTACTGTATGATGGTTTCTGAGGGTAGGTGTTTCAGGAGCAGAATGGCCAACATTTATCTCTTTCCCCAAGTGTAGAGGGAAGTGTTGATGAGAGAACATGCAATCACAGTATTCACACGATGGGAATGGGGTATGAACATATACTTACGAGAGAAAGCTTTGGGAATTAGTGCATGAAAATCCCTAAAGCCATCAGCCCCATATGTAACTGCAATAAAGAAGGCAGAAAAGAAAGCTGGGTTGTAATACCATTAAAGATACAGCATTAAGAAAACATTATTGCTCAAAACCACTGGTTCACTACTCATCTGCTATTTGTTGCCTTTGTATGGGCCTCAGAAAAGTAATCACTCTGAACAGGACTTGAACCCCCAAGAGTGTGGACTCTGTTGGCAGAACGGTCAGGACCATGCCCTGTCGAGTGTTCCATCTTAGAGGCAGTGACCTCAAGTATTCTAGACCTGGAGGGATGCTTCCAGCAGCGCCAGCCCAGGATCTCAGCCTGTTTATGGCATCTCACGGGAGAGTACAGACTTGTATGGAAGCAGTGTGTGTTTCATAGGTGGATTGCTTCACAGATGCTCTTATAAAGGAGAACACATTCATAGAAAGTTTAAAAAAATGTGTGTGTGATACACTGGGTGGGGAAAAACTGTTGTTTCCTCCTACTCCCTTGAATGGACACCAGTGTGTGGGCATTCCTTGGTAGCTGCTTGCTTAGGGTATGTCACCATCCTAAACCTTCTTAATGTTCCACAGGATGGAGTTGCCAGTGTGTTCCTGTTTCTTAAGACTTGGTAGATTCTGCATGTACACACATGTACACCCACATATACATGCTTCTCCCTCTAAGAGTCACATCCCAATGGCATTAGCCGTGTGCACAAAGTAGCTGTTAAATTAAACTTACTGGATGAATGACCTAATTTGCAGAGAAAAGACTCTGAAATGATAAAATACTTGTTTATCAAACTTTGCTGAAACCAATGTCCTCCAAACTTATCTGACCACAGGTCCTCTCTTCTTCCCCCATGAAAACTTATCAAAATACTAGGATAATGGGCAAACTTAGTTGTAAAGTACCTGCTTTTGAACCTGCTTCTTGGAGTTACTGGCTTATTTCCTAAAATTCCCTTACATTTAATCTATTTATTATTTCCTCTGATGATCTTAATTTCGTGGGTAATGTCAGTGCCATTCTTCCTGCGAGACAAGAGTTAGCATGAACTGGTTTGGTCCCAAACCAGCCGATAATGCAATGCCAAACATATAAATTTTGCTGTTCTTGCTATCTTTATTGAGCTCTAAACTTACATATGTATACACTTTCCCACCTCTGTTATTCTGTGTCATGGAGGATCCAGCATCTGAGTGGGAGAAAAAGCAAATGTGTTTTACTGAGGAGTATTAAAACCTTGTTAAGACGAGGCATTACAATAGGTGAACAGTGGAAAATTCTGGTTCAACGACATGAGCGAGCTGCTGGGGGTATGGATGTGAAAGCTGGGGTGATGGCTGGAAAGCTGCCTCCCAGCTTCAGCTCTGGACCCAACACCCAGCACCTGCTTTGTGCACGCGAGGAACAGAACAGCGAGAAAGCTCCCTGGTAAACAGAGGAATGAAGGAAGGAAGAGGTCAGAGTGGCAGACAACTTGTCTCACCATCAGAAAATATGGAAGACTTGTCCTGTCTGGGATCACCCAGGTGGAAGCCCACAAATACCAGAATTGCCAGAATGCTTTCCACTGTGTCCATTGGTGTTTGATGTAAAGAATACGACAATGTGACGCTGCACACTGAATGCTAATCACATGATAAGAGGCCCAGTTCTTTGCCCAGTGTCATTCAAATTAGCCTGCTAAGCTTTGTCCTAAACATTTGGTTCCCTAAAAATTAAAACAGAATATAGCTGCAGCTATCAAATCTTTGTGCAGTACCAACAACTCTTGTTCAGGTGCCATCCACACCCACAGGATCTCTGAGTTCAGGAACAGAAGTGTGTGCAACCCTCTCATCTATGGGGAAGCCAGAGCTTCAGCAACCATTCAACAGGAGCATTTCAAATACCAGGAGTGCGCAAAACCCTTTCCATCCTCAGACTTGGAAACAGCACTGGCCTGGGGACTGGCACTGCCCTGGCTGGGCTCCAGAGAAATTTTGGAATTTGCCATGTTGGTGGTCAGCATTTACGTGTGCAAATTAAGCCCCTACATTATTAATATATGCCAGTTGATATCCAAACCCACACTGTCCCAGGTAGCTGTCCTGTGGTGGTGGAGGCTTGGTGTGAAGGGTGCCTGTGATGGTGAGACGGTCACTGCAGCCGTGCACACACACGCCAGTGTGCACACACACACGCCAGTGTGCACACACACATGCATGCACACGCACTCCCATCTAGCTGGACACATGCTTATTTTATAGGTGTGCCTCAGCCATAATGTAAATGTATCCAGGCTGGAGCGCTGTCTGAGCCCTAGACAAAGGTGCCCCTCCTCAAATCTCACTCCCCTGGCCCCGCCCGTGTTTCCCAGCCCCAGGATGAGAGATGCTGCGACACCCACTGTGTTCCCTGCTCCAGCACTTGTCCAAGACAGGACCTCGGTGACCACAGCCTGGCTGTGTCCATCACAGCTCTGCAGGACCACGCTTAGGGCTGGATGGCAGTGTGGTCCCCAGCCTTAGCCCAGGCTCAGACAGAGCCAGGGCTCTTGTCAGATGGGTTCCCTGCTTCCCATCTGCTTTCTGACATGATGCTCAGGAAGGATGGGTGTGTGTTACAGGATGCTGGATGCACTAGCTTATTTCAGATGGTAGAAGTAACAGTGGGTATTTTCAGAAAGTCGCTCTGTGAGGTGAGAATGTGCAGGGCGTGGTGGAAAGCACCCATTCCTTGTGGTCATTTCTGCAATGGTCCCAGGAATCACAGTGCCCTCTGACCCAGTTAGCATGGTGTTGCTCTGTGGTGAACCAGGTACTTCCACCTGTGGCCTGGCTCTCTGCTGGGGTGTGTTCTCTTGGTCCCTTGGCCTGTCACACACATGCTGGTGTCCCCTGCTCCTGGACATCCATAGGTCAGCATGTGACAGGAGGCCACTGAGTTGTGAAGGGAAGAGGTGGCCAGGCAGAGGGCAGTGTTCGCATGGGGCCCTGCTCACCCTGTGAGCACTGAGTATCCATGACCCTAGCCCCAGCCTCCCATTTCCCCAGTGGGGATGCTGGCACCTGTCGCAGGGGCTGCACAGAGACTCAGGACAGGGCTCCCAGGGCTCCGCAGGGGCTCTGCAGCAGGGAACAGCACCGTCTCTGTCTGCTTGGAATCAGAGGAGAATTTGAGGGAGTAGTTTTGGAGCAAGATAAGGACAGAAGGTGCCTTATCTGAGTCCACATGACTCCAGGGCCTGTGACATGGGCTCCACCCAACTAACCTTTGCGAAGTGCAGGCACGTGCTCTGCATCCCTGGGAGGTCAGATCTCGGAGCTCCAGGACTCCTTCCAGGCTGCAACAAGAACTGCCTGTCCAGATCTCCAACCCGCTGTACTCCTGCAGGACCACACTGCGCCCTGAAGTCCAGAGGAACGCATGGGCCATTGCCTGCTTCACTTCCGCCTTAGTAACATGACACAGGGAGGTCCTCAGGACAGAAGTGCTCCAGCCAAAAGACCAAGGAAGCTCCCTTGCCTGGCATATGTGAGGCCCTGGGCTCCAGCCCCAGCACACACACAGGTGTGTGCACACACACACAGCTCCTGTTAATAAGCCCATGTTTTAGGGAACAGAGAAGTGAGCGAAGATTTCCCTCCACAGAGCAACAGTAAACAGCTGCAGGGGCAGCGGCTCTCCATGTGGGATGAGCCTTGAGTCATCCTGCTGCACACGCCGCTGGCTTGCTGGTGCCGGGGTCCAGCGCCCCACCCCTTAACTCAGATCAGCTGGTCCGCACCCTGACAGAACATAGTCTCGACTGGAGGGCGCATTCAACAGGCTGCCAGCACACTTGGGGAACCTCGGAATAGTATACCTTGCTTTTTGCTTCTAAAAAAACATAAAAATAATATTTGCTTATTCTGATGATGTCAGGAATATAGAAACACCTCAGTGATGTTTCCAAGTGCTGTAATCTAAGGAAACGGAGAAAAGGGAAGAACCGTAATTACAGTGAGAGAAGCGTAGTGTGGTGGTGCACACCTATAGTTCCAGCCTCATCCGGGAGGCTGAGGCAAGATCACAAATTCCAGCCCAGCGTGGGCAACTTAGCAACTTAGTGAGAACCTGTCTCAAAATTTACAAAAACAGGATGGAGATACAGATCCACAAGAAGGCCCTGGGTCCAGTCCTCAGAACCACAAAGAAAAGACCAGCAAGACAACTTAGTTCAAGCTTTAAAAATCATAGAAGAAAAAGACACATTCAAGCAACAAATAGCAGGAAGACAACCAAAAGCGGCCAAGGGGAGACAGAGGCTCCATCACACCCCATGGGAGGGGCCACAGTGTCGAAAACAGGTGTCAGGTGTGGCTCGCCTAGGGGAACCGGCTGGGCTGGGCTGGGCTGCTGGGCTGGAAGCTAAAGGTGGAAGCAGCTTCACCCTCAGCTACCTTCCTGGGACGGGATGAGGCTTGTGCCTCCCTGGGACAGGGTCACGCTTGTGCCTCCCTGGGACAGGGTCACGCTTGTGCCTCCCTGGGGCGGGGTCACGCTTGTGCCTCCCTGGGGCGGGGTCAGGCTTGTGCCTCCCTGGGACAGGGTCATGCGTGTGCCGCCAGCCTGGCCATGAGAGGTAAGGTGAAATGTGGCAGTCTACACCGTGGAGTACTACTCAGCCACAGAGAAGGGTGCATTTGAATCATTTGCAGGAACATGGATGCGCCTGAGACCATAATCCTAATGAAAGAAGTGAGATCCAGAAAGTTAAGTGTTATATGGGTTTTCTTAAGAGAGAAACCCAAATTAGAAATAATTTAAGGGATAAACGTCAGGTGAGAGGAAGCAGAGAGGCAGACCTTTTGCAGATGAAAAGGGGATCTGGAGATGGAGGGGGAGGGAGGGAGGGAGGAAGAGGGAGTGAAAGGGACTAAGGTGTGATACAAGCACACGCTGACACCCTGCAATGAGTGCACTCCTCATGTACTGTAAATACGTAGTAATAGTATAAACTTTATTATTATTATTATTATTTTGGTACCAGAAATTGAACTCAGGACCTTGCACTTGCCAGGCAGGTGCTTGTGCCGCTGAGCTATATCCCAGCCATACTAATAAAAAAATAAAAGAGTAAGTCCACAAAAATAAAAATCAGAAGCAGAGAGATGATCACTCCTGACTTAACACACGAAGACGCCACAGAGAGGCACTGGGCAGGAACTCCATTCTGTCCTGGTCCCCAAAGCAGCCCTGCACACAGGACCTGGCTTCTCTGGTGCTGACACACCCATGGCCATTCCCTCCCATCCCCAACCTGGCCTGTGTCAGCCCCAGAGATTCCAGAAGCCCAGGAGCCGCCTCAGGGAGGCCCGAGATAAGGTAATCTCCCCTGGGACACACAGAGGGTGGGACCCAACGGGTCCCTGTCCGAATTCCAAGCACAGGGTGACTCAGCACCGCGGGAGGCAGAGGGGAAGCGGCCCAGCCCTCCGCACCCATGGCCACAGGCTGCCTTCAGGAAGGGGAGCCTGTGTGCTCATCGGGCTGAGTGACCCTGGGGTGTTAGCAGCCCCTGGTGAAAAGCGCCACATGAGGTGGTCATGCAGCCTCACCCCTACTGTCACCGCCACTCCAGGGCCCGCTCCTCAGCTGCCTGCTCAGGCCGCAGCCTGTGAGCACACAGCAGCAGAGCCCACAGGCCCCTGGGAGTGCCTGTAACTGGGCTGGCCACTCTCAGTGGAAAGTCAGTCTGAGATTGGGGCTGGAGCCCAAGGGTGGTGATGCCTCTGGCCTATGCAGCAGCTGTGCAGGTTTTTGTCTAAGTCTCATATCTCCTGGAAGAGTCTTCTGATGTCACCTTTTTCTTAGGAGGCAGCAGCTGCTGCTTTGGATTGCAGGGTCTCAGAAAGTCCTGTCCTTCACAGTGGGAATGTTTCTCTGAAAGAGGCAGTTCCTCCCTTTCCCGTCTTTCTCCTTTTATGATTCATCAGCACTTGACCAGGAACTGTATGCAGAAGGCCCCGTTTAAGTCAGGCCTGCTTCCCAGCTAGGAATCCTGGAGCCCTGAGCAGCAGGTAACAGTGAAGTCCCAGTGAGCTCCCAGCTGTGAGTGCAGTAACCACAGTGGCATCTTTTAACTCGAGGTAGCCCTGGGGAGACACCCTGGCCTATTTCCCAGTAGGTGGGAAGAGACTCAGGAGATTACCAAGGTGGCGCCCACAACAGCCCAGGACCAGAGGAGTGCGCACAGGCAGGCACCTGTCCCTGGAGGACAAGCGGTGGGCCTGGGTCAAGAGGAGACCCAGAAGGATGGCGTTCGAAAGGTGAAGAAGGAAGAGAAATTCCTCCAGCAGTGAGGAACCGTGGATGGACAGTGGGTTGGGCCAACCCAGAGGCCACCAGGTCCCTGGGCGTGGCTGGGCCTCAGGGTCGCTGGTGGGCCTGGTCAGGGAGTGAGCTGACCGCAACTTGACAGCAGAGGGGAAGCTGGGCACCGGGGGCCTCTGTGCTCAGCAGGACCTAAGGGGCAGACTGAGCCCGCCTGCCACTGGCTGCATGGGTTTGCCCATTGGGTCACAGCACAGTGAGGGGCAGCGGCTGGCAGGGCGAGGCCAGAGCCTCCTGCTCCCACTTCCCCATCTGTCCCTGTCCCTGGGCTCCTGCCTCATCCAGATGCACCGTCCCCAGAAGGGGAGGAGGGCCAGAGATTGTGACACCACGCCTGTGTCATAGTGTAACTGGGTTTCCACATCCTCCCGGCTGTATTGTAAGAGCCCAAGAAGAGGAAGCAGGCGAATAGTGAAATACAGGAATGCAGGGAAAGAGGAAGCCGCCCAGGATGGAGCCCAACCGACAGCGACAGCGGGGAGTGATGGAGAAGTGGCAGAGAGGGAAGTGCCGCCGCGGGAATGGCGCTCACTGCTGCGGGGGCTGGCGGGGCGCGTGCGCACACACAGACCCGCACAGACGCACGGGACATGCAGACACAGCTCACCTGCAAATACACTCACACGTGTGCAGACACAGATAAACATACCTCCCACAGAGACACTCATTTACACACACGCGCGCGGACACACATGCAGACACAGGGAAACAGAAACAGACATGGACACATGCAGACACACACAGGACAGACATAACACACCTGCAAATACACACAGACACACAGATGCAGACAGAAACACCTCACACAGAGACACACACACAGGACACAGGCAGACACAGGATATACACAGAGACACATGTAGACATGGACACATACAGGATGCAGAGACAGACCACAGACACGGACACAAGACACACACATGCAGACACATGGACACACACAGGACACACAGACACAACACACCTGCAAATACACTCAGACACACACACAGGCAGCCACATAGATAGAGATACCACACACAGACACACATTCATACAAGTGCAGACACACACAGATACACGCACACAAAAGCATAAACACACCTACAAATATACTGAAATACACACATGCAGACACTGAGACACACAAGCAGACAGAAACAGAGAAACCACACACAGACCCATTCATACAGAGACTCAAGCACAGAGACCTATTCACACACAGGCACACAGCCACACACACAGAAACAGATGCAATCACACAGTTACGCACAGTCATCACACACAGACACAAACACACCTCAGGTGTACACACACACACACACACACACACACACACACACACACACACACACGCCCACACACACATGCAGTCTTTCTTGCTCCTAAATCAAACTTGAGACCAAGCTTGTGTTCTGGAAGCGCAGCTCACCTGGCTGAGCCAGCTCTGGACACCTGTAAGCCACTGGCACATCTGCCCGCATGGGCCACAACAGGAGCCCTAGACCCTGGTGACTGCAGCGGGCCTCCCCATGACCTTTCTTTCAGATGTAAAGAGCCAGGGCTAGCACACAGCACAGTCTTTACTGGAGAATCACACATGTAATTTTAGGGTGGAGACCAAAACATGGATGAAGAGAACAGACAGTGGAAGGGTGTCCCTGGAGCTGCATTCCGGGACTTGTGATACCAGTTTTTAGATGAAGAGCTCGCTTAAGGAGAGGGGCGCCTGGGAAAGGAGAACACAGCAGCCAGGCCACCCGTTTGTGGCATTTTCTGTTGGTGGAGATAACTGGCTGAGCTACAGGTCCAGGCATCCCCCACGGAGCCGTCTGGAGGTTGCGCAGAGAAAGCCCTTATCTAGTGTTTTCACAGGCATGTGGTGTGAGCTGGCTGGGGCCGCTTGGAGGCCGGCAGCCTGGCCATGGAGGCTCCCGTGAGTGAAAGTCCCCAAACCAGCAGGGGTCTGTAGTGGATGCCCTCTTGTCCCTGT
Organism: Dinomys branickii; assembly: GCA_004027595.1. NCBI lineage: Eukaryota > Metazoa > Chordata > Mammalia > Rodentia > Dinomyidae > Dinomys > Dinomys branickii. Next base: position 78,883 of record PVLD010003827.1, on the reverse strand, counting down.
TCCTTGCTTCCCAGGAGAGGAATCTGCTGTCCCCCAAGACTACACCACTGGGATCTGCGCATCTCTAAGTCAAGCAGAGCCCAAGGACCGAGGCTCTGCCCCTGTCTGTGCTTTTGCAAGTGGCACCTTCGCCTCTGCAGCGAATCTCAAGTGAGAGGCTGCAGATGGGGCCGATGTGAACAGAAGCTCCACCCTTCTGTTCACCCCTGTCCTGCGGGCTGGGGGGGCCACAGCCCGGTGGGCAGGGACCCCCTGTGCATACCTGGGGACACAAGATGGCCCTCTGGTGCCCTCTGCCCTTCTCTCGGCCACAGAGGATGTTGCCCTCCAGATGCCTGTCTCAGAGCATCAGCTCTTTTCCAGGAGAAGGAGTGTCCTTGTGTCTCGGTCCTCTCCCTGCAGGACGGAGAGGTGCTTAGGGTTCGCCTGCTGAAGGCTGACTCGCCGGCACCCAGTGCCTCCACTTTCCACAGAGACCTGGCTCATCCTGAGCCTCCTGATGTGAGCCTGGGGCAGGTGCTCTGGCTGGCACTGCTGTGCCCCATCACTTGATGTTCTTCCCCACCGGGGCATCACTGACATCCATGGGTCCCCCTGTAGCCACCGTGCACACCTCCGAAGCCCTCGGCACGGCTGAGATAAGCTGCTGCACAGTCAGCAAGTGCCTGCTCAACCTGGGGACCCTCACTGAGGGCTGCCGCCCCTCCCTACGTGGTGTGTCACTGAGGGTGCTGGTGAGCTCCTCCTGGACTTTGTGACCGATCCTCAGAGAGGTTAGAGAGGACCAGAGAGGGGACAAGCACATCCCCTGCTCTTCCGGCACCTCTTGGGACAGGGCCCAGACCCTCACCCAGGCCCCGCTGCCTGTTTTCCTCCTAGGCTTTGGAGGCCGCAGAGAGCACGCTATGCACACAGACACGGCAGGGACACAGGACCACGTGTGCTGGACAGCAGGGAGAATCAGGCACAGGTCCTGCTTGCACACAGAAGGTCACCTTTGGCAGATACGGATGGAAGGCTTTTGCCTTTGGCCTGGTCCTCTCTTTCCTCATCTCCGGTGCCTCAGGGTCACTGTCCAGATGAACTGACTGCTCCTGGCTCTGCGTGGGTTTCCCTCGCTGAAGGGCCCCATGCATGGAAGGCTCGCGTGGGTTTCTACTGATCTGATTTTTTTTTTTTTTTTTGCGGTACCAGGGATCGAACTCAAGACCTTGTGCTTGCCAGGCAAGCACTTATTCCACTGAGCTATATCCCCAGCCCCTCTCGCGTGGGTTTGAGTCCCCAGCTAGAGGAGCACCCACAGAACCCACAACTCAGTGCTGTCTGGGAGCATTGTGCCTTCTCCGTGTTCCTGCTCTGCCCTGCTCTGTGCCTTCGGGTCCTAGCGTGCAGGGGTGTCCCTAGAGACAGGTGCTGGGAGCCTGTTGGGGACAACAGATATGCCCTGCAGAAAGCAGGCCGAGCCCTGGGAGACATAACACTTGCGGGGAGAAACGTGCAAGCGGGCGGCGACGCTTCTTAATAACTAAGCGTCAGTAACCCCTCCAGCACGTTCGGAGGCACACAGGAAAGAGAGTTCTCCGAGTGAGCACAGCACACTGAACGGTTTTTATCCAGGCCCTCAGCCAACAGCCTGTCCCAGAGGAGCCCCACCGGCTTCCCTAGCCCTTGGGGCCTGGCCGTCTCTCCCTGAGCCCCATGTATCACCTGCCTGCCCTTCCCTCTGTCCTGTGCATGTCTTTAACTGCACTGCTTGTCCCCTGTCATTACGTGTCACCAGCCACTTTGTCACCTCTGTCCCTGGACACTGGTGAGGGGTCCGTGTCCTGCTATCAGAGTGCCCCAGTGTTGAGGCTGGACAGGACATGCGGACAGGGGCAGCGACTTGAGCATTGCTCTCCCTCAGCGTGCAGTGTCCCACTGCAGAAACAAAGGATGCGGAGGCAGGCAGGAGCCTGAGGTCCGGGGGTGGCAGCCTGGAAGGATGGGAGGGCAGAGACGGCACTTCACCTTCCCCAGCAGGAGTGTGGCTGAGCAAGAGCTAGGAGACAGAAAAGTCGAGCCCCACAGCCTTCACATCCCCCTTTTCCTTTCCCAAGGTCTCTATTTCCTGTCCTCCTGCAGTATGGGGACCTGAACCCAGGGCCTTATACTGAGCTAGCCTTTTCTCTTTGTATTTTTTTTTAAGTTGGAGACAGGGTCTCCTTAACTCATTAAGTTGCCCAAGCTGTGCTTAAACTCACAGTCCTCCTGCCTCAGCTTCTCAGAGTGCTGGGATGACAGGCATTCTCGGTCCCTGTTTTCAGGCGAACGTCCTGAAAATCTTGCACACACAGAGCTGCAATCCCTCTTAAGGTGAGAGTGGCCGTTCTCCCTGTGTCCTGTGCTGGCTGTGGGCCCCGCACCAGGAGCCACGGTCTCAGTCCTGGTGTTCCAGCCCTTTCCTTTGTGTCTCCTGCCTCTTCAGAAGAGATTCTACCGTGAAGACCACACCAGCAAAGAGGTATGGGGAGCCTTCACCTTGCTTATGAGCAATATTAATTTTCACACAATAAAGTATGAAAAACTCCAAACCTACGTAAGAAGGGAATGTACATACTACAGGTAATGCACAGAAAGTATTACTCTCGGCCTTGACAATATATTTTAATGTAGGCCACAATCGGTCAGGGCAGAGGGCCAACTAAAATAAAATCCCTAACCAATAGTAAAAACGTATTTGCCTATATGTACGTCACAGGAGGGAATGTGGCTCATGCTTGGTTTCAGCATGGAGCTTTGGGTTTCAGGGGCAGAAGTACAGGCAAAACTCAGATTGGAAGGATCTGAGTGAAAACCAAGAGAGGTCACTGACATCGAGCCTTGGCTACATGTGAACCAGAAGCCCTGAGATCAGCAGCCTGCGGCTGGTCTCCTCCCGTCCACCTGCCCTCACCCTTATGTGGGAGCTGCACGCATCCGCAGCACCAGCCAGTGGCTGGGGCTCGGGGAGAAGGAAAGTCAAACAGCTCTGCACAAGGACCCGGGGGGCGGCCCTGAACTTCGGTCACCGAACTTATGCATGGGTGAGTCCCTGACACATGCCCTGCACCGCTGATGCACAGGGTGAACATCAGCTGAGGGGTTCTTCCTGATCTCAGTGCTCAGCAGATGGGAAACTGCGATTTAGAAAGCAGAGGGCGAAGGTGCCACCAGAGAGATTCAAGGGTCCACAGCTGTCTGGCCACGAGCTCCTGGATTTTCCCATCCCCAAACTCAGATGCTGTGGGCTGACACAGCCAGGTTCGCCTTCTGGCACCAAGAAGGTTGCACACCTGGAATACAGGCTGACCCAGAACACATATGATCACTGCCCCTGCCACACGGAGACTAGAGGGCCTGCTGGGTGGATGGACACCCGAGGAAGGGCCGGGCGCAGCTCCGGGGCAGAGAGCGAGCCTAGCATGCATTTCCCGGGTTCCATGCCCAGTACCACAAACAAATAAGTGAATAAGTAAAAAACGTCAAGAAGAGAACGAAGGAGCAAGCAAATGAGCTGGTGATGCACAGAGTGTCTACCTCCCAGTGACCTCGCTGTAATGTCCACCTGAGTTAAGAAGGAAAAGTGACCATGTTTTAGTCTTTAAAGGGTTGGGGAGCTCTTGTCTGGCAGGAGCAGGGCCCTGGGTTCAATTCCCAGTGCCAACTCACCCCCCAAAAAAGAACAATAGTCTTCAAAGAATCTTGAGACAAGAGATATCCCCATGCAGGGATGGTTCCTTATTTGAAAGGGTTAAAACACATCTGACCTAAGTGGAGTAGGCTTCAGTGGTCTGGAAACTAGTCCTGAGAGCGTCTCCTCCCCCAAGGTGCTGGATTCAGGAGACGTTGTCCTGGCCCGGGAAACTCGAGTCAGACTCGCCACAGCTTGGAGTGTGACAGAGGCTCCAGAGCTCTGGTGCCACGAAGGGCTGGCCAGATGGTTTTAGCACTGACTAGAGAGTGAGCTTTGCTCCCAGATCCATCTCTGTTGCAAAAGATACTGCCAGTGGGGTTGCAACTGGGTGCCAGGGGCAGAAATCTCAGGCAGGGGCAAAAGAGCCGGGTGTGGTGGCTTCCAGGGACCTGCTGCTGGGAAAGCAGACAGGGAGGAAACACAGAGTGTTCTGAGATTAAAAACAGGAAATGGGTGAATTCAGTGCCCCTTCTGGGAAATGGTGAAATGAAATGTTTCAACCTTAAGGTGTAATCATGCAAAACTGAGTTTATCAAGGTTATGAAGACACAGGACTTCTCACCAAGATAAATGCTTTTAACTTTAAAAAAAAAAATACCTGCTGATGCAGTGGCTCAGCCCAGCGCTGCAGTATCACAGGGCTATTGGGAATGCGAACGCCTCTGTTCTCCACGTCATAAACCCTATGTGAAGGAAGAGGTGGCACCTAATGGAGAACGGTGATGTGGCCACCTTTTGGGGATCTCATCCAAAGCTCCCCAAGCTCATCAGCAGCTGGTGCTGCTATTTATCCAGAGAGGGACACAGAGACTGAACTGAACAATTGGGAGTTACTGTGTTGAACCCTAAACCCCATCTTGCATTCAAGATAGAGCAGGCTTTGAGCTGGGGAGTGTGTCAAGTGCAGGCCCTCACTGCTGGCTGGATCCATGGCCTGGCCTCCTGGGGCACCATCTGTCACCTAACCACAGCTACTGGCTCTGCTTGCAGGGAACAAGTGGGGCCCGGAGCCCAGCAGTCCTTTTTCACAGGTTGACACCCAGGCGGTTGACAAATCGCACCAAAGATCTGCATTTATGAGTAACCCATGCAAATGTGAGGGAATGAAAGGACAGAAATGATGGGAACCCTAACAGCGTCTGTATTTTCACACTTCAGTGACACATTTCTAACGGTCAAGAGCCAGGAGAACTTATCTGTCTGCAAGGTTAGAGTCTCTTGGCATGACAAGTTATCAGCTCCGATTCACCCTTCTGCCTGCCTCTGCATCCTGCCGAGGCTTTGCGGAGTGCTGCAAGCTCTCTGTGAGCAAATGTTCTCTCAAAATTAGGGGGCAGGGAGAGGGCTGCCGGTGGTTCAGGAATGTTCTGTGTGCAGGTCCTTCTGCACCAAGAAGCAGAAGGTGGGAGACTTGGGTGATGAGGGCAGGTTGGCATATTTGAGTAACAAAGTGAGGGACCAAGCTGCGCTCCTTGCCAAGAAAGCAATGCCCTAACCAGGTGAGGACCCAGAATGTCAGGCCTTGAGACAGATGCCAGCAGCACCTGGCTTCTCAGAGAGATCGCTGCCACTCAAAGCCACGCAGGGATATGGGTCTCCAAGGCCACCAGGGCTACCCCTATGACACACCACTGCCCTCCTCTGCAGAAAGCGCACTCCTGACCTGAGGTTGTTCCATCTGCTTCTCACCTGGTTTCTCATTGTGAACACTGGTATTTCTAATTCTACTTCTTTCTGAATGAATTTATCAGATAAGACACCAGCTCTCTGGTTTCCAGAGCCTTGGCTCAAATGGTGCACGGAGGGCTGCCATTTATGCCAAATTTGTTTACTGTAGACCTTATAATACTCCCCTCCCCTCCCCTCCTCACCTGTCCCTGTCATTCTGATGATCAAACCCAGGGTCTCGAGCATGGCAGGCAAGTGCTTTATCCCTGCGCTCCACCCGAGCCCATAACATAAGGATGAATGCTGTTCGCTGTTGGGTTTTAACAAGGTTAGCCACGCTGTATGCTTTCTTGGTAAAAGGCAATAACAGAAGAAATGGTGTAAACCACGTATCACTTGGAGGTAGGAAAGCCACTCCCAAGACCCCCTGCCCATTCCCAGGGCTCCACCCCTGCCCAGCCTATGCACTGTGTTTCCAGAAGGCCATGTCCAGTGCCAGGGGCCTCCTGGGCTCTGCCCTGGCCCGTGGACAACCCAAGGCCAGCCCAGGCCTCTGTGGCTGTACCTTCAAGTCCTCAGCCCACAGCTGTGCTCCCACTGCCTGCTCCCTTCTCTCATCAGGGCCTTTCAAAATTTCAGCCATCCTCAAAGACACCAAATACAGGCTGTTATCTTCTGAAAAGCCCACTAGACTGCACAGAGACCAATGTCTCCACACTTACACTGTGGGTTTTCATCCCTCCATTGAAACATTTTGCATGCTCTGCCCTCTTAGAACTTTAAAAGTGGTCACTTTTATTCCCATTACATACTCAACAAATATTTTATAAACAGAACTAGGCTGGGGAGTAGATACCATGGCTAGATGTTCTTCTCACTCACTATTTAGAATACAGTACAGATATGTCTCAATAGGCCATCTTTTTTTTTTTTTTTGTCTTTTTGAGACAGGGTCACACTATGCAGTTCAGGCTGGCCTTGAGCTCACTTTGTAGCCCAGGCTGGTCTCAAACTTGGAATGATCCTCCTGCTTCAGCCTCCCAAGTGCTAGGATTATAGGCATGCACCACCATACCTGGCCTTCAAAAGGCCATTCTGACAGCTTTTGTTTTCTCATGATAGCAAAAGTCGTAAACACATTGGCTTAACATAAAAAGTAGTAAAATCTAAAAGAACAAAGAGCTCCAAATTTACAGTCGGAAAACCTGGGTTCAGGCGAGTTGTGTGAAATGAAGATCAGTTAATAAATCTCCTCCACTTTGTACACTCACCAACCATGTGACCAAGTGAGGTGGCTGGTGCAAATAACACCAGGACCTGTGGTGTGTGGTGGCAAGGTGCCCCTCCATGGGGCATGGGGGAGCAGGACTGCCCTGTCAGGAGTGTGGCTGGCTGTGACCACATCAGGTGGCTTAGGTGGCTCATGCTGTGAACAAAATGGTGGCCTGGCTCAGAGAGCAGGGTCACTCTGTGTCTGTGGATGACATCCACAGGCTCAAAACCACGAATCCCTGTTCTAATCTTGGCAAGACAGCAGCACTTTTAAAAGGTGTTTTACCTCAAAGAATGTGCCAGAAAATAACCATTTCCCAGAGTACCTATTCCACTCTTATTTTCCTCTCCAAAGTGAGAACATTGCTAACAGCCCGCTGGAGGGTGTCTCACGGAAGTAATCATGAGCACACTTTCTTCTTTTTCCTTCTTTGGCAAACATGGGCATGGCTTCTAAAAAGCCAGACATTTGCTTCCCAGGGGCAGCAAATTAAAGACTTTAAGGAATTAATTTTCTAACAAAATTAATTCGTTTCTGTCACTAACAAATGCAGCGGTATGGCTTACCAACGGGAAATCAAGTAAGAGAACTCTTGGAAATGCCTCTGGGATATTGTAAGAGAATCTTGAGATTGTTGTGATTCTTTCTAAATGAGGAAAAGTATATGCTTTATACTTTGATGATAATAAAATAACACTCTGTCCCTGCCTGGCCCTGTTTCTTTATGGATCATGGAATATAGCCTTCCTGGCCCTAGAAATTAGGGAAATAGATGGGAAAAGGACTCATTTAGCAGCAGGACAGTTTTAAACACGGAGGTCACATCAGTGTTCTTCAGGAGAGCCATTCATGCACTGTCACTATAAAGCACCCTCTCCATGGTTCCCCTTTGGTTTGAACTTTCTTAGAAATCTGTGTGTATGGTATACCACCTACCCTTATGCAGTCATGTGACTTGACATCCAGCATGTCAACTGTACTCTGGAAATTCTGGATTTCAGGACAGGACCTATTTGCTTAAAGATAATGTTTCCATTCATCAGAGGGAAAGTTAAATTCAATTAAAGATCTGATTGATGAAGTTACTTGGTATATGGTCTTTACTGGGCTTAGGCAGAATGGAAGGAGTATTTTGGGGGGACGGTGGCATGTTTTCCGGCTTTTGTTTGGGTGCTTGGTGTGACTGTGCTCTCTTTAAGGAACTTGCAAAAGCTCAGTTCTACGGTTTAAGAAGTGTGGCTTTGACGTTAAGCTTGGTTCTCCCACAAACCATCAGGAACCGCTTCCTCCACAGGTGTGTGATCCCACAGGGGACCCAAGGACTGAGTCTGTAGCAGCTCAGGAATGATGATTTCATCTTTTAGTTCTGATTAGTTTAATGTATGAATAATCACATTATTACTGTACTGTTGAAAGGGCTATGTTTTTGAGGGAACATCCTATAAAGTCATAAAAATGGGTTGTTCCCAGTCAAGAATCTATCCTAGCTGTGTCTGGCATTTCCACAAGGTCTTCCCAGGCTGGCATAAGAGGCAATGAATCAGACAAGGCAGTGGTAATCAGTGGACCCCGTCCTCCCACCCAAGTCAAGGAGGCAGGCCTTCAGAATCTTCTCCAGTTTTCTGTGCTGCCCCAAACCTGCAGTGGGTCTCCTAATGTTGAGCTTCTGCTGGGATGCTGGAGAATTTATGTATGGAGGCCTAGCAATCTTTAAGTGGACTTTGATCTAGTTTCCTGGGAAGAGAGATCTCTGCCATAGCAACTTTGATATTGCTCACTGCAGATCACATGTGGCCAGCTCCAGGGCAGCCATGGGTGGAAGGCAACATATTACAGCGTTTGCTTCTATGTTTCTTTTTCATTCACGTGCAAACGTGGGCATGGGACACTTCCCAAGAAACTTGGCATTGGACAGCTTTGCCCTTTTGCACACCCAGAAGGTGGCTGTAATGTCACAAGGGCTGGGGTCTTAAGAACCACTGTTGCTCATGTGGCCTGTGTTGTGTGGCTCCTGATTGTCTTCCCCTCTCCTCCAGAAGAGCAGTCACACTGCAATCACAGTATCTGGTGAAAGGGACCGTAGAGTTCAATGCATCGAGCTCAGTGTTTTCATTAAATATCTTAACTGAACCAGATGTTCAACACTGGGCAGAATGGGTTGTGGGCACAGTGACACTTCATTCTGCATTTTGTCTCTAGCTTTTCTCTTTTGATCATTTCCCCCATCTCTCTGGCCAGCTAGAAACTTTTCTCCCACCAGAAAGTAAACTCTGACACCATGGCTCTTTCTCCTTGTTGACTTCTGTGCCTAGCAGGGTGCTCAGGACAGAGAAGGTACCTAATAAGCATCCACTTCATTCACCGACCTTGTAAAGAGGTCCGGTCTCCCCACCACTGTTGCTGGTCCTGTGCACCCTGGAATGCCTCTGCCACTCAAACCCTGACCCTCCTTATGTCCAAGTGGAGCAGGGAGTAGGATACAGCATTCTCTTTAGGTTTCCACAGTCTATTTAACTCCTTGGAGGAACCAATTGTTACACACCTCGATTTGCCATGACAGCCGAATGGCTTGCAGTGGATTTAGCCATCTAGTTTGGAGACCATTTGGGTTTGAATAATATATCAATAAGCATTTATATTACTTTTCAGTTTTCAGGACTAAATCAAATAAAACCATATCTATAAGCATCTTAATAAGCTGTTAATTCAAAGTAGAATAGAGAAATAAGGTCTGAGATCCCAAGAGGCTATTAATTTGTACACATAAGGGATGGAAGAAGCCAGACAGTGTGGTTTTCCCAGATTCTAGCCTTCAAAGAAACTTCTAATTACTCAGCAAAATTTAAAATCTTCATTTCTCTTATTTTTCTCACTTATATTTACATTGTTAGATGGCACATTTTTTCCCACTTGTGTAAGCACATCTCCCTTCTCTCTTGATTTCAGTATTTTCATTTTTATGTTTAACTTTTGATTCCTGACTTTCAATTCCTTTCTGAGATGATTTTCTATTTCTAAAGCCAGCCTGAGGAAAAGTGACCATGAACAGTTTTCAGAATGCACTGAATTTAGTAAGTCAAGATGTTCACTCCATTTCTATTTTTCAACAAGTTGTCATGCAGTTGAGAAACATAAGAAGTTCATGTCTCTCTGTGGGGATTTTGCAGTCCGCTGGCACAGTGTGTACAGAATAACTGGGGTGTACCTTTCGTAGCTGTGGCAGTTAGGGTGGAGGGTCAACTTGTTTGGCTTTTGGATCCACTCAGGGGATTGGTGGAGGTCATGTCTAGGTGTGTCTAGGCGGATCTTGGAAGCTTGATCTCAGGTCTATGTCTGGTCCCTGCCCCTTTCTTTCTGGCACTGTCCCAGGCTCTGCTTCCTGGCCACCATGAACTCAGCATCTTTGCTTCTCCACTCCCTTCCACCACGATATTTCTGCCTTGGAGGCAGCTCACCATAGACCGAACCCCCTGAAACCATGAGCCACACTAAGCCTCTCTTCCTTTCCATTGTGGGTGTCAGGTGTTGTGTCCTGAAACGGGAAAGCTGAGTAACACATACAGTAGCTTATGTTCAAACACTGGGCTGCTGGTATCACGGGTCTCTTTATCTACACCCTGTCTGTCCTTGTAGTACCCGATATAAAGGAGTGAAATAGTTGTAGATATGCTCAGACAAATTTAGGTAAACAGTGTAGAAGTTGCGATATCTTCTTTCTGGAGTGCAAAGAATGTAAAGATGAGATGTTGATGACCTGCCCAGTGTATAGGTGACATGCCCAGAAGAGGAGTTTGGGAGGCTGATTTGCACAGAGGAGGAGCTTAAGAATGCTGCTGAGTGACCTCATGAAGGCTTCATTCAAAGGAATGAAGGATGAGGACAGCAAAGGGTGTGGCCTGGGTGTCCACGGTCTGGAGCATGGTCACAGTCACGCAGGGCAAAAGGTTTGCCCCTCCCAGTACGTTACTGAATTTCTGAAACACCCTTATACACCACACATGCAGGAAGAAACAGGATCTCATCCAGTGGATTCTGTGGTCAGAAAGCAGGTCTCTGCATGCAGCCCTTTCCCTGCACCCCAACTCCAGCCAGGGTGGGAGCTGGGTCGGATGGCCACAATGTCCACCTCAAATTGCCTCCTTCTAGAGCTTAAAACAATTTCAGGGTAAATTTGTAAGTCCTCCCAGAACATAATTCTCACTACTTTGCACTTAAAATTTGTTTCTGAATAAAAAACAGCATTCTTTGTGTTAAATGAGTCTGTTCAAAAATGTAGGCTTAGAGGATTTTTATCTACTGTATTTCTACAAGAGAAAGGTAACCGGGCCTGAAACAGCCAAAGGAAGTGCTTGGGGCTCTGGAGGTGACAGTTAAGGGGGGTCACAGAGTAGGTGTAAGCAAGGCTGGTGTGGCCCCAGGTCATGCGCAGGTCCAGGGCGCTGGTCCTTACACAGGGTCCCCCATGGCCACTCAAGGGATAGGGTTTGCCTCACCTCACTCCAAGACTTTGTCACTATAATGATTTTCCCTCTTCAATAAATCTCAAACCAGGTAATCCCTGACTAATTTGTGTAACAAGTTGCAAAAAGCAACAACTAGATGACTTCAGAAGTGTGTGGCTTTGGCTCTTCAGTCCCTGCCAAGTGGACCACACCACGGGGGTCATCATATGTCACATGGGGTACAGCCAGGCAGAGGCCCCTGCCCCCGCAGCCTGTTTGCTCTGTCTTGGGCAGGACAGCTGAGTCACGGGCCTGGACCCACTAGTGGGATCCTGATGAAAGTGGACGTGTGACTGAATGCTGGAAGGAAGAGAAACCAACGCGGTAGGGTGGGCAGAGGAGAAAGGGGGAGAGAGAAGGAGGAGGAGGAGGAGAGGGGCGGAAGGGAGCGAGAAGAGAAGGGAGACGGGAAATGCAGAGAAAAGGAAAGGTGGAAGGAGAACAGGATGAAGGAAAAGAAGGGAAGAAGGAAGAGTGGGGGAAAGGAGAAAAGGGCAAGGGGGAGAGAGGTGGTGAGGAGGCGGGGGAGGGAGAGACAGGGCAACCGCCCAGAGGGCCCCAGAGGACACAGCCACGCTCGGGACTCTGCGCTCAGGAGCTGGTGGCCACGGGAGCGCAGCGGCCCCCTCCTCGAGGAGGTGGCGGTCAGCGTCAGCGGGTGGCGGTCAGTGTCCCTCACACTGGAAAGTCGGGGCTACACTGCGCTAGTGATGGTCCCTGCCCCTCCCGTCTCTTTCGCCTTTACAGAACGCTGCCCATCCCCACTCTGCTCTCTGGCTTGCAGCAGCATCTTTCAGGAAGCAGCATGAGGTTTTTGGCGCCACTATATTTGCAAAACCCCCACGGCAAATGGGCAGTGTCACCTTTGAGGCTCCTCTTACCTGGTGCCTGTCCCCCAGCGCACTCTCCTGGGGTGAGTGTAGTGTCCTCAAAACAATCGCTCCATTTCAAAGAACTTTAACGAATGAAATTAAATGCTCAGGCTGGAGGTGGGGCTCAGATACAGCATTTCCCTAGCCTGTGCCAGGCCCGAGTTCAATCCTCAGCACTGAGAACCAGTAAAGAAATTCCTTTCCTTCCAAACACAAAAAGGTAGAGTACTCAGGAATACAACGCAGGGACAAAAGCAAAATCTCAAATCAACCTCTTTCTGCACGACCTTAGACACAGGCATGGCTCTGACTTACGCGTTCATGCTGCTGCACTTGCAGAGCCCTGGACTTAAGCAGGTGCCATGATACCACCTCTCGTCACCTGGACCTACAGAAAACGAACCCAGCGGATGTCCCTGCAGATATCCAAGTGAACGTGGGCCCAAGAGTGGAGGGGTGGGCGAGCAACACTGCACGTGCATTTGTGGTGACCACTGAGAAGATGTGCTCGAGAGCGGCCGGAGATAAAAATCACTTCAGAAGGTGGACGATGCACGCACTCTCTCGTGAAGGGCTCATGCTGGGTCTGTGTTTAAAATGTTAACATTTGAGTCTTCTGAAGTGAGTAAAATATAGTAAAATTACCTCCCCCTGGGGTGCTTTTTTAAAATGTGGCTATGAGCAAATTGCGAGACCCCTGTGCAGGTCACCTGGTACCTCTCTTGGGCAGTGACACCCTAGAAGACAGCATTTGTGGATTGTGCAGTGTGTTCCAGAAATGCTGCTTGGCTATAACTTATCTCTGAGCACCCTGCCCCAAACCAGGACTATTCACAGTTGCTGCCTCTCTCAGGGCATCCAGCCAGGATAGGGGTGTCTGCCCAGAGTCTGTAAGAAAGGCCATGTGAAGCATGCGTGTACACATGGGCACGGTGTGTGCGTGGGGGGCAGGCTGAAATCCAGAGAGCCTTCAGGAAACCCTCTGCCAGAAATAAAAGTAGTTCCTGAAATGGGAAGAATCAACTAACAAACACAACCCTGAAGAAAAACATTCAGGCCCACAGATACAAAATGAAACCTAAAATCTAATGCAGAGCCATCCTATGAGCAGTAATGTCCTTTAACACTGTGAGTAAATGCACACTTTAGATGACAAAGGTGACTGCATTATCTTTTTGGGATCAAAGCCACTGCGACTACACCCTCAAATTCACTATGGGGCACTAGTTCCACTCAAGATTGCGTCAACCACAGTGCTGAGGTAAGTAAGTAGCCACACTAGGTAACAGCGAACTGTCACTATTAAATGTTACAGCAGAAACAGAAGCCAACAGATGTGCTCTGGGGTCACTGGCAGGTTCTTATTTTTATTGCCACCAAGTTCAACTGGAAAGTGCAGAGATACCACAAAGCAGGTAACACTCTGCCAGCTTCCAAGAATAATAGTAAAAATAATCAACAAGCTGCCTGCAGGGCTATAATAAAAGTTCTTTTCTCATTACAGCAGGATTTCATTTCTGGGGTGACAGTCCTTCATTCTGAAAATGTGAAAACCCACAGTCCCCATCATGCCACCTCCTCCAGCGCTGGGACAGAGGGGTCCATCACCGATTGCACCAGGGACCACACCGGATGTGCAGGGCTTCACAGGAACCCTTGCCCAGTGACTTCTGTGGAAATCGACTGCCTGCAGCCACATCCCCTGGAGGAAGTGCTGTCTTGGCAGCAGGGGAGGTGAAGACACACTCCAGACCTGCCAAGTCACCCGCCCTGAACACGCTCCTGAAAGTAGGCCACCAAAGGTGAGCTCCAGCCAGCAGCAGGTGCCAAGAGCTGCTCTGGTCCTCTGTGGCAGGTCAGCCTCATGATTGATCCCTGGACATTTAACATACTGCCAAGGCCTTATGATCCAGTGTCCCCAAGAAGCCACTGCAAGACCAGGATAGCCCAAGCAGTCTAGCCTTAGCTCTGTACACACACTTCAGGGTTGCATTTAATCAACAGAAGTCACCCAGAGATTCCTTGGATAAAACCAAGTGCATTCCATGATTTGGAGGATACCACAAAGCTGAGATATTTCTAGAAAACTCACTGCAACTTTGTGATAAGTGAATGTGTCTTAGCCTCTTTGCATTTTAAAATTCATCAAACCAATAGAACAGAAATAGTAATGGCAGCTCATAAATATGGTATAGAGGCCTTTCCCAAAAGCCAAACAAAATGCCACCAAAGCATGCCACTCACTAACACAGGGTCCAGCTGCTCCAACAGCTCCAATGCTTGATGCTCACAGTGAAGAGTAACTAGAAACCAATTCTTGCTGGATAAACTTCACTCACCCTCACTGCCCCAGAGCCCTCCCAAGAGCCTCTCTCTCCTAACATCCCCTCACAAAACACAGACACACAGCTGTGCACAAACTGAGCCCTTCTTTCACATGACACAGTAGCTGTCAGAACATTTAAATGGGGTTAAGTCAGGACAAACAAACCAGCTCTCAAACCCTAAGAACAAAACCCAACAAAAATAGCCCTAACTTGTAGCACTGACCAATGTCTGTGGTGTAACTACCTTCAACCACTGTGGACATCCACACCCCCCAAAGCTTGGCTGCAGCCAGGGAGAAGAGTGAATCTGCAGTGGCAGTCAGAGATTCCCACTGGCTGTAGTAAACACAGAGCTTTGTGTTCCCTAAGTTCCTGTGACCCCACAAATTCTAACAGGCCGAGGGCTTTCAAATCCTGAGCTGATCTGTGGTAGTTGGCGAAATGGAGATCCTGTTAAGACCTAGAAGAGAACTGGGCTTGTCTCCTGGAGAACAGAAGTGAGATCCAAGCAGGCAACACTGGGCAGTGAGGGGCTCGACCAGGGTGCCGCTCCTGCTCTTCCCCTGGAGTCTGCCCCCCTCTTGCCCGGCTCCCTGGAAGCTTCAGACTCCGCTCTGCCCTCTGTTTAAACCTCTCTCCCTTTGCATAAAAGGAGGGGAAGCTTTTTTTTTTCTGGGTTATATTTACACTTCCCAAATCAGAAACTGTCCTAACCAGATAGGATGACAGGTGGCAAGCTGGCAACCACAGCTTAAAACATGTTTTTCCATTTCTTTCTGAAACCCCACATCGAAGGAAAGTTAACGAAATGTCGGTTGTTGTTTTACACACAGAGCTAACAATTCTTTCAAGATGGAGAGAACAAAGCAGAAAATATAATAGGGACCCAATGCCGAAAGCAGAAAACGGTGTTTGTCCATTGACTCTGGTAGATAGCAATTTTAATCTTAGATCTTATTCCACTTAGTAAACTGGGGAAGTGCAACAGGATCCTGAATGTGAGCGCTCAGAATAAAGTGAAGATAAGATGAATAGTCTTTCTTCTTCTTTCTTT